>BPLR01013248.1:0-126817 GCA_021605095.1 Caerostris extrusa | reverse complement strand
ATCTAATTTGAATTTTTATATTAACTTCTCAAATTAAACACAAGTTACGAAGAAATTGTCACTAATCCATGCAGTGAATTAGATTCAATTCATATTAATGCAGACAAAACAAAATTTTTATTTTCAAAGCATTGGTTTTCAAGAGTTTTTCAAGAAAGTGTTAATTTCTATGAGAAAAACTAATGGAAGAATTATTTTTGCAAAGTTGTTTCAAATTAAAATTTTTCTATTTTTGAAAACTGTAGAAAATTTTTAAAATATAGAGTTCCTAATATTTAATGAAACACACTTATTATTGTTAGATATAGGTAATTAAACATTGTATTTAAAAACTGTTAATTGAAAATTTGTAACCATACTTCCTCCTGCATAACGGCATGGATGTCTTCTGTGGCGTTCAGGAGAATTGGTCAGTTGGCCTACAGACTCTCACCCAGAGGAAGTACAGACAAATTGTGCTCCAGCTGAGAATCGTTTAGTTTACAGTCTCTCACCCGAGAGGATATATATTTAGCATATTCCTGCATATTAGTTGGCCTATAGACTCTCAACGGAGAGTAATTATAATTAGTGCACCCTGCTCGTACCTGAGTATAGGATTTTCGGCTAAAAAGTTAAATTCCTGCATGAAAATAATTATATGTCTTTAAATGCTAAATAGTGTATGTCTCTAATTGTATTTGTGTGATGTTTGTGAGCTGTTTGTAAATAAAGCTGTGAATTCTCCAACCTGCGCCTCAAGTATCTCAACCCAACCACACCCAGTTACAATCCTGCTGCACAACCTGAACACTACAAATTGAGATAAATATTAGAAATATTGGAAATATTTCAGAGAAAGAATTATTAGCAATATATAACTCGTTTTAAATAACTTTAATGCTCCTTTTAATAAAAATACCTGTGTTTAAACTCAGGAATTAAATTTTAAGAAGATTTTTAAAAATAAGCAATGGCTAATATGATACCATAAATTAACGTGTTCCTCTTATTTAGATATGATTTTATACTTTAAATAATTGCGCTTTGAAGAAAATTTTATTGAGTTCCAAAGTGCACATAATTTTGTGGCCTCTTTTACACAGTAATATCTTCTCTTCTAAGAAGACATTACTATACCGAGAATCCTCTTTATTTTTGCTTTTTGGACGTCTTCACTCTTTTCCATTAAGGTTACACTGCCTTTATTTCCCATTTCAATGCGCGTACATATTTCACCACGTGCATTATTGAAAGTATTCTTCTTCTTCTGTTACTCCCACACAAATGCTGCTTCCATTCACCGTTAGGGGAAGGAACAACACTGCTCCGATTTGCTTATTTTCGCAGCAAGTGAACTGCAAAGAATTAATGAGTTGTTACTGATAAAGAAAGCACTAAATCATTTGCATAATGGCAAAATCCCCTTCGACGTACAACTGGGAAGAAAGGATTGCTGATTTCTGGAATCAGTGGGCCGTGTAGGGCGAACTGAGATCGACTTATCGAATTAAGTAATGGAAGACTGAGTTAAAAGGGATATTCGAAATTCTTGGATGGTTTTGTTTTCATTGGAACATCTAGATCATGAAGGATTTGGAGGTTATTCTAAGTTGTACTTTGGTTGGAGACTTAATGATGTTTATTCAGATTGGGAAGAATAAAAATAACGAACATTTTTTGAAGTATTGATATGTCTTTGTTCATGATTACTTAGGGAGCTGTATATAAGATATAATAATATATGTGCAATAAGAATAGGTTTTAATATATATTCATTAAATTAAGTAATCATTTTGAAAAATTATTTAATGAAGCACTTTATTAATATATAAAGATCTAAAACTTTATTAATATATAAGACTAAAAATAATCATTTTTGAAATACTGATATGTTTTTGTTTATCATTACTTGAAGAGCTGTATATAAGATGTTATAATATATGTGCAATAAGAGTAGGTTTTAATATATATTCAATAAAACAAATAATAATTTTGATAAATTATTTATTAAAGAATCTTATCAGAGCAGTTTATTAGAATGCAACACTAAATACAATCAAATTTTTTTTTTTAAATACTGAAAAGTTTTTCTCGATGATTATTTGTTGAGCTGTATTATAAATTTGCAATAAGAATAAATTTTAATATTTTTTTATCTCACTGATAGACAGCACCAAGCAACATATACACCAAGTCCAAGACCTCAGTGGATGGAAAGAGGGAAAGGGGGGCAGCTTCTGTTGTGATGGAGCACCTATAGATAGAAGTCTGACATGAACCCGCGACGCTGACGTTCCAACAATCATATTAGACCGAGGACCTACGTATTAAAGAGGATTCTGAATCCACTACCGTGGGTAGAAATCTAACTTGTGCCCGTGACGCTGACTTTTTCTGGCTAAACTACCAGAAAGGATAAAAACTTTTAAATACGTTTTATAAGTTCAGTTACAAAAAGCAATTATAACTATGAAAAATGTAAGCCACAAATAATGCTTTCTTATGTATTTCGTAATTTGAAAAATTCTAAACAAAAATGTATTGTATTTATTTAAAACAATTAAGAATCAAAAATTATTTCTATTTTTTTAGTTGTATTTTAAATTCTTTTTGAGATTAGAGCTTTCTTTAACAGAGTTCTTTAAAGAACGAAACTTGGAAGATTTAAAAATGTCTTTTATGTTAAGTTTAGTTACAAAACAATTATATTTTACGAAAAATATAAGCCACAGATATTGCTTTTTTTTATTTACTTAATAATTTGAAAAATTAATAAACGAAAATTTATTGCATTTATCCTAGTCGCATTTAAATTCTTTTGAGATTAGAGCTTTCTTAACAGAGTTACTAGTCGAAATCTCGAAAGAAAGAAATGAACAGATGGAAGATTTAAAAAATGCTTTTATATTAAGTTTAGTTACAAAACAATTATATTTAAGGAAAATATAAGTCATAAATAATGCTTGTTCATCTACTTAGCAATTTGAAAAATAATAAACAAAAATTTAAAAAACAACTTTTCTTGTTTCCACATCAGTAATTTTCGTCTTGATGAGTTATTTAAAAGACAAATAACTGAAATTTCTGGAAAAGCATAGAAAATCACTGGCTGTTAGAGAAGAAATTAGAATCGATATTTGGATATTAAAAACATTACACTAAAAGCAAAAAGTGATTCTATACCTCTGGAAAAATCCTTCATTCTTTTCATTCTTTTTGTTCTCAGAAATCTACCTCATCATCCCAGAATGAAAAGCCGCGCAATAAGCGTTCGTTTTTTTTAGCTAACGATGTTTATTCGGAAACAATGAGATGAAAAGGGGGGAGGAAATGAAGATTTTCGCAGTTCGATAGCATTTCTTCTCTTCGCAAGTTTAAAAATAGATTCCTGCGCTTTTTAAGATTTGATTGCAAGGGGAGAAGCGGTCGTTTGAGGAAGGGAAAACTGGATGTAAAAGTTTGTTAACGACATCGGGCGATGAGGAAAAAGAGAGATTGCAGGATCTAGAAACGAACCTCTATATTGATTTTTTTTTTTGAGAAGAAAGTGCTTTTCAAAGTGGAGGGTTCTTAAATACTTGCTGATCTAGAAAAGAGGACGAATGTGATAGATTGAAAACTCGTTTAACTGTTGCTTGAGTTTTGGAAAAAAAGACTATGTGTTTGTATGATGCTAAGTCATATATTAATTATTATGCGCGAGTTTTGTAAATATGTGTCCAATTTTACTTTTCTAAAGACATCATTGTGAAATTTATAAAATAAAACAAGATTGAACACAAAGATTATGGGGGATCAGAAGATTTTGAGTCTTAAATCCACTAAGCCATTGAAGAGTTTGAAGAAAAATTAATAATAATAGGACGGAAATTTAAAAAATAATTAGTTATATATACATATACATACACTAAGTGACAAAAGAACTCATGGAAACCTCTTAATATCGTGTCAGCCATAACTTTCAATGGATGCGAAGTTTTTCGGCAATCGACGTGGCATGGACTCAACGAAGTCGTTAATAGGAAGTCGTAGAGGGAATATTGGGACATGCTGTCTCGATTGTTACGCCGTAATTGTGAAGCGTTGATGCTTTGCAGGATTTTGGGCTCACCCACAGACTATCCTCTCGATGATGTCCCATAAATGCTCGATGGGATGCATGTCGGGCGATCTAGGTGGCCAGATCATTCCAGCTGAATTGTCCAAGAATGTTCTTCAAACCAATCGAGAACAGTTGTGACCCGGTGACATGGCGCATTGTCATCCACATGAATAATTCAGTTCAACTTGATGAACATGAAGTCCAAAAGACAAATAACTGCAATTGATCTGGCATTAGAGGTGAAACTAGAATCGATATTTGGATATTAAAAATCTTACAGTTAGCAAAGACCAAGTCCTATAACCTGAAAAATCCCATTCTTTCCATTACTTTATTCCACCACCAGAGAACTACCTCGTTATCCCAGATTGAAAAGCTGCGAAACAAGCTTCGTTTCTTTTTGCTAACAATGTTTATTCGGAAACAATGAGATGAAAAGGGTGAAGGGAAATGAAGATTTTCGCACTTCGATAGCATTTTCCATTCATCTAGTTTCAAAATATGCTCACGCTTTTACGAGTTGTCGCTGGAAGCGATGTCGTTCTGAGGGAAGGCAATTTGGATGTAAAAGTTTGTTAACGAATAGCCCGATGAAAGCCAAGAGAGAGATTGCAGGACAGACCCGAACCTCCCACATTGATTTCTGCGGTTAGATGCAAGTGTTTTCAAAAGTGGAGGGGTTTACGACTCTTGCAGACGTCGCAGAAAAAGAGGTCGTTAAGTGATAGATTGAAACTGCGCTTAACTGTTGTGGGAGTTTGGAAAGGACCGTGTTTCGGCACATCTCTTGACACAGTGGATATATTAATGTTAATGCCGTAACGATTTCCGAAATGGCATGATGCGTTCAGCTCCAACTTTCCGCGTTCAAAGACATCATTGTGAATTTCGTGCGGTCATCAAATAAATAAGTCTTGAATGAGATTATGGGGACAGAAGATTTTGAGTCTGTAAGTCCGCAAGCCATTGAAGAGTTTGAAGACAGATTAATAATAATAGAAAATTTAAAAATATTGTATATCCCATGACTTTGTCACTTATATATATATAATGGTATCCCGATAGCCGCAAAGCCAGCACTCTGGCGAGGGGTACCCCAGGTTTCGGTTTCGAGTCACTACATAATACAAACGAACGAACTACACCACTATGAACAATTACACACATGCATGGCGATGCCATAGATGTTTGTTGTGGTTTGAAATCCACTTTAAACCGTAAGTTCGGTCTAATATGATCGTAGAGCGTTGCGGGGGCGTTGTTATCCCGCGTCCGTAGCTTATCTTCAAGTTACAGGCCTCCCTGGGTAGTGCTAAGTGAGTAACGTCGGTGCAGCGATTATGGCATAAACGATCACGGTCTAAGTATTTGCCAGCTGCATTAGAAAAAAATGATAAGCTCAGTTTCAAAGCAATTATAATTATGAAAAAGTACAAGCCACAAATATTGCTTGCCCATCTACTTAATAATTTGAAAAAATAATAAACAAAAATTTAGTGTATTTATTTTTGAAAATTACAAATTATTTGTATTTCATTTTTAATTGCATTTAAATTCTTTTGAGAATCGAGCAGAGGTAATAGTTGACATCTAGAAAAAAACCACCAGAAAGGATGAAATTTTAAAATGAGTTTTGTGATAAGTTCGATTACAAAATGATTATATTTATGGAAAATATAGGCCACAAATAACGCTTGTTTATATACTTAATAATTTGAAAAAAAAAAAAAAATAAATTAAAATTTTAAAAACAACCTTTTTTAAAAATATTCTTCTATTCAAAAGACAAATAACTGCAATTTCTCGAAAAGCGTAGAAAATCACTGGTTGTTGGTGAAGAAATTAGAATCCTTATTTGGATATTAAAAACATTACACTGAGCAACGCGCAATTCTATATCTCTTGGAAATTCTTCATTCTTTCCATTCTTTGTTCTCTGCTGATCTCAGAGATCTACCTCATCATCTCAGAATGAAAAGCCGCGAAGTAAGCGTTCGTTTGTTTTTGCTAACAATGTTTATTCGGCAACAACGAGATGAAAAGGGGGAAGGGAATAAAGATTTTCGCAGTTCGATATCACTTCTCTTCGCGAGTTTAAAAAATAGATTTCGCTTTTTAAGATTTGATAGCATGGGAGAAGCTGTCGTTTGAGGAAGGGAAATTGGATGTAAAAGTTTGTTAACGACATCTTGTGAGGAAAAAAGCGAGATTGCAGGATCCAGACACGAACCTCTATATTGATTTTCTTAGACGCAAGTGCTTTTCACAAGTGGAGGGTTCTTCAATACTTGCTGACGTAGAAAAGAGGACGCTTGTGATAGATTGATCCTGTTCTAATTCATATATTAATTATTATGCACCAAGTTTTATAAATATAGGTTCGAGTTTATTTTTCAAAAAGTAATAATAGCAAAACTTTAATAAACAAGATTATGGTGGTTAGAAGAACATAATCAATAAAGAAGAGTTTGTGCAAAAAAATTAACAACAATAGGACGGAAATTTTTAAAAAATCATTAGTATATATATTAGCATATGTTAGTATCCGTGTTTATTGCATATTAAAAAGAAATTACTTAATTTTAATAAAACGATTGGGAGTATTAGTCTTTATTTTCCAGTGTTTCACAATAACTTATACATCAGTTTGATAAAACTATGCTAGATTTTTAATGGTATACAATGCAATTATGTGTACAACAGTAATAATAATTATTATTATATTTAGAATTATATAAGCATAGGTTCAATTTGAACAGCTCCCAAACATTGCTTGTTTACCTACTTAATAATTTGAAAAATATAAACAAAAATTTAATGTATTTATTAAAAAAATTAAAAATTATTTGTATTTATTCTTCAGTTGTTATTAAATTATTTTGAGAATAGAGCTTTAATAACAGAGTAACTAGTCGAAATCTGGCGGGAAAAAAAAGCCAGAACGGATGAAAATTTAAAAATGCGTTTTGTGATAAATTCAGTTTCAAAGCAAATCACAAATAATGCTTTCTTATCTACTTAGCAATTTGAAAAAAAATAAACAAAAATTAAAAAAAAAAAAAGATTTTATTTCCAAATCAGTAATTTTCAATTTGATGAGCTATTTAAAAAGACAGATAACTGCAATTTGTGGAAAAAGCTCATAAAAATCCTTGGTTGTTAGAGAAGAAATTAGAATCGATATTTGGATATTAAAAACATTACACTCAGCAACGAGCAATTCTATACCTCCTGGACAATCCTTCATTCTTTCCATGCTTTGTTCTCCGGTGATCTCAGAAATCTACCTCGTCATCCCAGAATGAAAAGCCGCGCAATAAGCGTTCGTTTATTTTTAGCTAACGATGTTTATTCGGAAACAATGAGATGAAAAGAGAAGATTTTCGCACTTCGATATCGCTTCTCTTCGCGAGTTTAAAAATAGATTCCTGTGCCTTTAAGATTTGATTGCACGAGGAGAGGCGGTCGTTTGAGGAAGGGAAACTAGACGTTAAAGTTTGTTAACGACATCGGGTGAGGAAAGAGGGAGAGAGAGTGATTGCAGGATCCAGACACGAACCTCTATATTGATTTTATCTGAGATGCAAGTGTTTTTCAAAAGTGGAGGGTTCTCGAATACTTGCTGATCCAGGAAAAGAGGACGCCTGTGATAGATTTAAAATCATTTGACTGTTGAGTTAGGGAAAAGGGCCGTGTATGGGTAATAATTCATATATTAATTATTATGCCTCGAGTTTTATAAATATCGGATCAAATTTATTTTTCAAAAGTAATAATTGCAAAACTAACAAGATGGCAAAATAAGCAAGATGGATTTTTATGCTGATCAGAAGATTTTGATACAAATCCGCTAAACACTAAAGGAGAGTTCAGCATTAATATCATTAGAACGGAAATTTTAAAAACAGTTTAGTATATATATAATATATATATATATATATATATATGTATAATTTTTAGTGTATAGTTAGTATGTAATTGGGAGTATTAGTCATTATTTTCTAGTTTTTTTCCAATACTTTTACATCAGTTTTATAAAACTGTGTTAAATTAAATCTAATTGAAATGAAGAAAAAAATATAAGCCACAAATATTGCTTGCTTATTTACTTAAAAATTAGAAAAAAAACATTTAGTGTATATATTTAAAAAATTAAAAATTAAAAATTATTTGCATTTATTTTTTATTTACATTTAAATTCTTTTGAAGGCAGAGTTTTCCCTAAAAGAGTTATTAGTCGAAATCTGGCAAAATTATCAGAACGGTTAGAAAATTTATAATGTCTTATGATAAGTTCAGTACAAAACATAAGTTCAGTACAAATATAGGTACAAATAATGCTTGTTCATCTACATAGTAATCCAAAAAAAAAAAAATAATAATTATAATATACAAAAATTATATCAGCAATTCTGTTCAACTTGATGATCTGTTTAAAAGACAAATAACTGCAATTTCTGGAAAACCTTCGAAAACCAACTGGTTGTTAGAGAAGAAATTCGAATCTATATTTGGATATTATAAACACTACACTCAGCAACGATCAATTCTATACCTCCTGGACAATCCTTCATTCTTTCCATTCTTTGTTCTCGGGTGATCTCAAAATCTACCTCATCATCTCGGAATGAAATGCCGCGCAATAAGCCTCGTTTGTTTTAGCTAACGATGTTTATTCGGAAACAATGAGATGAAAAGGGGAAGGGAGTGAAGATTTTCGCAGTTCGATATCACTTCTCTTGGCGAGTTTAAAAATAGATTCTGCTCTTTTAAGATCTGATTGCAAGGGGAGAAGCGGTCGTTTGAGGAAGGGAAATTGGAAGTAAAAGTTTGTTAACGACGTCGGGTGAGGATAGAGAGAGAGCGAGAGAGATTGCAGGATCCAGACACGAACTTCTATATTGATTTTCTTTTGAGCTGGATGTGTTTTTCACAAGAGGAGGGTTCTTGAATACTTGCTGAACCTAGAAAAGAGGACGTGTGGTAGATTGAAAATCATTTGATTATTTTCATTGTTTGAGTACATCCTATTCTGATTCATATATTAATTATTATGTTTCAAGTTTTGTAAATATAGGTTCCGTTTTATTTTTCAATAATAATGATAACTGCAAAATTTATAAAATAAACAAGAATGATTTTTATGGCGATCAGAAGATTTTGAGTCATAAATTCGCTAGCCATTGAAGAAGAGTTTGAAGAAAAATTAATAATAATAGGACGGAAATTTTTAAAAAATCATTAGTATTTATACACTAATATTGGCTATATTATACTATATATATATAAGACAAATATAAAGATTGAAAATCATTTAGTTATTGTTGAGTTTGGGAAAAGGTCCCTGTTTGGGTACATTCTGTTCTAATTCATGTATTAATTATTATGCTTGGAATTTTTTTAGATATGGTTTCAATTTTATTTTTCAAAAGTAATAATTGCAAAACTTAGATACACAAGGACCGTGTTTGTATACATCCTGTTTTAATTCATATAATGCTTCGAGTTTTATAAATATAGATTTAATTTTATTTTTTTAAAATAGTAGTAGTAAAACTTAAAAAAAAAAAAAACAAGGTTGATTTTTATAGTGATCAGAAGATTTTAGTTTCAGCTAACAAGTAAAAAAAAAATTAAAATAAAGTAATTTTGAAATCAGCTAACTAGTAAAGAAGAGTTTTAAATATTTTAATACAGTTGGCACATACTTAAACAGTTATCTTTATGTCATAAGCAAGGGGCTGCACCGTCGTTACTCATTTAGCACTACTCAGGAGTTGAAGATATGCTACGGAAGCGAGTAACACTATCCCACAATGCTTTACGATCATATTAGACAGAGACCAACGGTTTAAAGTGGATTCCGAGACACTAAAAACATCATGGCACTGCCGGGACTCGAACTGTGATACCGAAGGCAAGGGCGCTAACCACTCAGCTATCAGGTCCCATTAGGATAGTGATAGAACGGAAATTTTGAAACATCATTAGTATATGTATCGGTATATATCAGTATCAGTACTTATTATATATTAGAAAGAAATTACTTAATTATAATAACAAAAAATTGAGAGAATTAGTCTTTATTTTCTGGCGCTTCAAAATAACTTAAACATCAATTTGATAAAATTATGTTACATTAAAGTTAATTGAAACGCAGTTTTTAAATGAAAAAATTAAAAACTTATTTCTTAACACATCAGCCAATGATTTTTAATGGTGTACTATACAATTATGTGTACAAATGCAATATAAATAAAACAGAATAAAATAATTGTAATTGATGAGCCGATATACAGGTTACCCATAAAATTTAGAATCGAATGTAAGAACAAAACTCATAACAGCAATCTTAAAAATTAAAAAAATATATAGAATTTCAAACCCCCTTTTCTTAAAAAAACTTACTTTCACTTTGAAATTAAATTGTCTTTGCTTTTACCAGAAGATCTTTTACAGCAACTTTACATGATTTAATTAATATGGCCAAAATGGGGATTGTGAACTCTGATATATATTATGTGTTTTATGTTAAAGTGAGAAAATGAATAAGGCTCATCTGGTTGTTTGCAACTTACATCAGAATGGTGATTTGCGTACTCTTTACTGGAAAACACATGTCCTGATCCACGGACATTTCTTGGGTGCTTCTAGCTTTTAAAATGTTTGTCTTTTCACTTTGTTTTGAAAGCCTTTTGGTTGTTTTTGTTAAGAATTTCTAGTCTTTTTCCTTCGTTATTTTTATTTGTCTATATGTGCTTTTTGTTTCTACAGCAAGTGGCCAAATTTGTATGGATTGATTTCTAATAAAGTCATAGGTAACAACTATTATTTAATTATATAGTTATTAGGCCATGAAAGAAATTTAAATAAATATATGTATAAAAAGTTCGTTAAAATAGTTTTTTATTTAAAGTGGTCAAGGACACGAAAAACTCCCATAACAATACTCATAATTTTGTGGGTAAAAATAAATATGATAATGTTTCAAAACATGTTATTCCTTGTTGTCTTTTCTAAGAACATTCTGAAAGATTAAATAAATAAATTTAAATCATAACTTAATTTTGTTTTGTAAATATAGGACGATAAGAAAGATTAAAATTAAAGTAGTCTGGCTTATAAACCTTCCATTAAGATTTAGGACAGACATTATTTCTAGAAAATATACAACTGCACTGATTACATTTTTTTGTACAGTGTAACGTACTTTCCTTGTTTGTTTGTTTTTACTAACACTCATTAAACACTTTTATCACTGTTCAAGGAAAGATCTAAAATGTACACTAAGAAAGTTTATCATTGATGATAAATAAAACTCTAACATAAATAGATATAATGATATTATATGAAGTACATCGATAAATGTAATCATTTATGAATTGACAAAAAAAATTGTGTTAGTAAAATTGTTTATAAAAGATTAATCAAACAATGTTTACAGCATAAAAATAACTTTGATTCAGTTCAAGATTTGTTATGCAATTTGATTTTAGAAACATTTTGACACACTAGAATTGTTTACTATAGTTCTCCTTTATTTGTCATTTATACCATAATAACAGATAGTTAATTCCTCATACAAAAAATTCCAGGAATCGATTAAATATATAATTTGAGGTAAATTTTTTGTAGCTATACAAGGACTTATTCTTCGCCATATTGTCCAGAAATATATTCTTTTGGCGTTTCATCGTTTCAAACACTTTACAACACTTTAATGGATCCAATGTTTAAATTACATAATAATAATTTCGAGATCTTGGTGTATTATTTAAAGATTGGAAATTTTACTTAGAAACAACTTATTATTTGTAACGTGTTTGAAAATTATAAGAATTGTTGGAATCTTGGGTTTGGAATAAATTAATGATATAAATACATATAAAAATAATTATCATCCTCAATATCATGACAGCCCAGGGTGGGCGAATGATTTCTTTTGAAGAGATTTCCTTGCATTTCTCTGGGTGACAATGATTCTTCGATTTTTAATCATTAGTACAGCAAAAATCTTTTCAACTGTGTTCTATCCATCGCAACTTGGGTCGCCCTTTTCTCTTTGTCCCTTTGTGACTTTGCCAAAACGAGCTTTTTAGAGGATTCAAATCATTCATTCTAAATACATGAGCAGAACAGTTAAATCTATTGATCTCAATAAATTTTATGATATCTGGATCTTTATAGCATATTTAAATTTCTGCGTTATGCCGTCCTCTCCAACAATTACTTACCCTAACACCTCCAAGAATAGCCCTTAAAATCTTCTGCTCAAATATACCCAAAGGAACCTCATCAGTTTTGGCAAAGCCCCCGTTTCAAAGCCATAGCCCTAAATATATCTAATAAAGGTTTTATGTAACAAGAATTTAGTTTTCTGCTTATGAACTGTGACTTAAAAAAGAATTAACCCATAAAATTACCCCCTTATTGGCAGATACAATTCCTTTTTTTATTTTAGGTAGATAATATTATTACAACTAGTTTCCGATCCTAAGTATTTAAATCTAAGTAAGTGAGTATATATATATATATATATATGTAAACAAAAATATTAATCTGGGAACTCTAGTGCGTAGCCTTCAGCATTTATTTACTTTTGCATTTTATTTACTTTTACACTGAGTGTTATTTTTTTGCCATCATCAAATTCGTTTTATTGAAAATGAATACAAAGTAAAAGGTTTTCTTCTTTCTGAAAATTATTTCTCGTTTTAAGAACATTAATGGAATTTACCCCCTTCCCTAAAAAAATCATCTAATTAAGTTTAAAAGGAAATTAATAAAGTCTCGAAAACATGTTCAGATAAAAATAACATTGAATAGCTAAAAAAAAAAAAGGTAATAATTTGATGTCCTAAAAATTGCGAAAGTGGAAAAAAAGCTTAAAATGAATTGGGTGATTATCTTTAAGGAATCGGTAAACTCAATTATACTGGTTTACTTTAATTGATGTTTTTTTTTCCTATTTATTCAGAAACTAAAAAGTTTCCACATGCATTATTTTTCATTACTTAAAAAGTATTTTAATGTATTAGCGTCATTAAAAGATATTTAATAAAAAAAATTGGATGTGTTTCAAGATATGATTAAATTTTTGTAGATTCCATTTCGTTTTTCTTTTTATTCTATTATAATGATAAAAAATGAATTAAGAAAACATCTTTATTCTAAACGAACATAGTATTTAATTCGATATTACCAAATTATTTGGGTTTTTTTTCAAATGTACACTAACGTTTAAAATGAACTTATATGTCCTAGTTATATAATCCTATTTTCTATCCATCAGCAATATGATTAATTGTTTGAATCTACGAAATTAATTTTGATAATGTTTATTTACTTAAATAAATAGTGAATTTTATAGTTTCTTTCTAGATAAATCTAAATACCCTAAATCTAAATACCTATGTATATAAGATGATTATAAAAAACCTTTATCCATATAATAATCCGCAGCTATCATACCATTCACAAAAAAAATGAATGAAATTTTGATTTAGGTATTTTGAGGTATGCACTCAAGAATCATATGAAAAACAACAGTTAAACTGTAACAGATCTTTAGGTTATTCAGATTATTTTCCAGTTTATCAATCAAATTTTTTTTAATTCCCTTTTATCTTTGGCCCTGGTACTTTCCCTTGATTATCTTCTTTGTGTCTCTGCTATCGCCTATCCTCTCTACATATCCTAGCCACTAAATTCTCTTTGACTTTATATAATTTATGATACCATTTCTCCAAAAAAGTTTGTAATTTTATGATTGTAACACCTCATCCAAACATCACCCTCTCTGAGAGGTCGAAATGTAACTCTTAAGATCTTCCTGTCCCATGTTAAAATTTTCCGGCCATCACTATGCTTTGTAGATAAATGCCATAAAGCACCACACAAGCGAAATGTTGAAGTGTTCTGACTCTGATTTGAGCATAACATCTCCTTTTTTTTGTAGATATTGATGTGGAAGATCTCTTCAATTCAATAATTTTTAGACATAGCATAATATGATTTACGTAAATACTGAAAATGAAATATAAAAATAACTAAAATAATTTAGCATTATTATTTATATAATTATTTCCACTATATTTTGCATTTTGTATCTAATATTAATGTGTATAAACTTGTTTATTACTAATATAAAGGAATCCAAAAATTTATTGGGTGTATTTGTCAATATTCAGAATTGATTCTGCATTTGGTAAAATAATATTGTTTGTGATTTAGTGTTTTATAAAAACTATGGAAAAAAAAAAAAATGCTAATTTTATATTCAGTGCCTAAAAATTAGTATTATAAGTTTTTATCTTTGTTAATCATCATGAGACTTAATCCCTGTATTCAACAATTATAAATAAAAGTGTTTTGATTTCATTATACATATAAGTGATATATATATATATATATGTGTGTGTGTGTGTGTGATATATATATATATATGTGTGTGTGTGTGTGTGTGTGTGTGTGTGTGTGTGTGTGTGTGTGTATGTATTATTTTTCGGCAAGTTTATAATTTGATTTTAAGGGCAAGAAAAATAGCAAATATTTGAGGGGGAAATTTATTGCGAAGTTTATAGTTAAAATATGTTTTAGAAATGTGTTTTATTTTTCCCTTTAAAACCTTTGTGATATGAAAAACGTAGTGCGTCTTTGTTCGCGGTTTTATCATTCTTCCATCGGCACAACAATTTGCTGAATCCTAACAATAACTTTCAATGATTTGAAATGATAAAAGAACTCACTCTCTTATTATTACGATAATAAAAGATAACGTATGGTAATATTATTTTGAACATGTATTATTGAAAGATTTTCATAAGTAATCTTTAGTCAAAACTTTCTCAAACTTTTCCTTTAAATGCATAAAAGATATGCAATTTTTCATTTCGCTATTCAATAGTTTAACCTTTTCGAATTCTTGCGTTTATTTTTTTCACTTTTGAACGATTGACTTAGCAACTAATATTCTTTGAAAAGTAAACAAGGAGTGTTGTTGATTTCGAATTTTGAGACCATTTCTGTCTGAAAGGAAAGATGTTGTAGATTCAATATTACTAAAGGTCAACCAACTAAACTGCACTTATTTGCCATAGAATTCAGGATGCCATGAAACTTCAGGATAAATATTCCAGCGACAGTATATGTAGACGGTTTAAGAGGTAGGAATGAAGGGTCTTGCTGGAGATCAATGGAAGGAATTGCAAGCTTATGTATTATTCTTGTACATCCCCAACAAAGACCAGTGAACTTTCATTTCTTAAGATCAAGTTTCAAACCTTTTTTCTTAGTTCAGAAACCTAATACATCAACCATCAAGCCCTTCCCTAGACTTTAGTAATTAAAAGTCGAAGGTTATTTTAACTATTCTTTTCCAATAAGCATTTTTGCACGTGGCATCTCTTGGCGATTTTCTGAATTTTCAAGTTACATAAACTTTAGATTGATAGCAAAAAAAGAGTTTATTAAACATTGATAAAGCTGTTTACCACATACTTGCAATATAAAAAATAATTTGCATTTACTATTTAATTTAAACCTTTTTTATGTTAAAGGAAAGATTGGGGAATTTTTGCCTGTGAATTCTATGATGATCAACGATTTACCGCCAAATATCGTATCTCATTAGATTATGAATCACTGACCATAATTTGGCAGCCTTTTTTTACATTTGAAGCGAAGTAGATACCAGCGGTAAAATAGCAGAATAGGAGCCGTTGTAATTTGGCGTCAAAAATTCTTCTCGCCAATGTCTGCAAATTACGGGATGAGATTGTAAATGAAATGATTGCAAAAAAAAAAAAAAAAAAAAACCTTGGTTTACCATATTTGGACACTTATCGCCCAAAAAAATCGTCTAATCCCAAAGACCTCTATTTGGCGATTTGGACGGTACCTGTTAACAGAAAAGTATATGGCTAATTTTTTGTAAGAATTTCTAAATAAATATTAGTGATACGTATTCATTTCTTAGAATTCATTTCTTTCTTCCCATCATAGGAAAATGACTTATCGTCAAGTTAATATAAATGACCACAATGGACACTAAAGTTCCTAAAATATATTTCCAAAAGAATAAATGAAAACAGGAAAGACTTTTATGGATAACATTCCCGTTCGATTTTTCGAGCTACAAAAATATGTCGAAATAACATGACTAAATTACTAGATTTCCCGAATTCCTCGTAATAAAAGGTCTTCCAGTTTTCCAAACCGAACCTTCCCGTTTTCGCCAACCGAACTATTTATTTATATTATTGCTTAGTTTGCGAAAAAAAGTTGCAATCTCAATATAAAGGCAACTATCAGATATCACTTAAATTAAGTTCGCTTGATTTGAAAACTCGTTGTGAGACATTATGAATGATACATTTAATTGTACCGATGAAAAATCAAATTTTTAAATTGAAGAAAACTATTAAATATTCACACTATTTAAAAAAAAAAAAAATCTACTTTTTCAATTGATGTTATTTTTTTCTTTTTATAGCTGAAGAAATTTTTAAAATAAGTTATTTTTAGGATATTAAAGTTTTTACTTTTTAAAAGTTATTTTTATGGTACATAAAAGTTATTTAATAAAATCGCCGGGATTTGGCATCAAAAATTCTTTTCGCCAAAGTGTACTAAAAAGAAGGAATGCGATTGTAAGTGAAGTAAATTGTAAACAGTACAAGAAATCTGGGTTGTCCCAGTTGACGATTTATCACTCAATTGGTGCCAAAAAAAGTCGCCAAATCCTAATTGCCCCTATTTTGAGATTTGGCCAATTATTTTACCAATAGTTAAAATGAAAATAAATTATTAAAAGCATGGTCAGTTGTTCAATATATAATTTTTTTCTACATTCATTCACAAATTTGGTATATTTTATTGATTGTTTCAAAAGAGCTGAACAGTTTTAGTTCCTAAATGAATGAATTAAAATATTTCCAAATTATTGAATTGAACACATTCTTTCAACCCAGATTTAATCACAATATAACTATTAAGAAACTAAATGTTATGTTTATGCGAAATTACACCATTTACAAATTTATCACAATTTGAATTCTAAACGTTAATAGCTTTTATCCTCTCAAGGTACTTAGTAGCAATAGTTCTTGGCCGATTATGTTTTCTTTCCCAAAGATATAAATAGTCCCCTCCTAGGATCTTAATGAGCAGCGGAATCCTTTTTTCTGGAACAGCTTTATCCTGTTTTGTGCGCGTTGCTGTCGCTAAAGCCTCTTCTTTGTAGACAATAACAGCTTGAGGCCTGCCTTCTCTCATCTCGGCCAACACTTGAAAGCACAATATCTTAAAAATTAATTAGATCAGTAACTTTGTTCATTTCTAGATTACGTACCATTTCATACATCAACTCAAACACTATTTTGGCCTCCATAAACTGAAATTCTAAGTCTTGAATCTCTTCATCGGCTGCCATCTCGGTTTCTGTAGCTGCCCTCATGATTGTCACTTCGTACTGGGACAATAAATTATCTAACCATTTGTCAGCCATTTTGTGGAAGTTAGCCGTCGCTCCATCTATATTATCAAACTTCAGAAGTGACAGACCTAGAAGTCCGTAAGGTATTCCCAGTCTTACGTTTGCAATTCCATACTCAGAGGCGACTGCATAAGCAAATTCTGCAAATGCCGTTCGTGCCTGTTCCCAATTCTTCAGTTCCATGAAAACCAATCCTCGTATTCTATAGAGTTTAGAAAGAATGGAATGTGGTAGGACATCATATTTCTGGGATATCCATGATGCTTGTACCATGTATTGCTCGGCAGCTGAAATATCTCCCAACCTTAGAAACATTTCGGACACCAGACAAGTTGGATATATGACTTCACTGCTGTCTTCAGATCTCATTTCTCTTGACATGTTCCAAGCTATCATTGCAGATGGATAGGCGTTGATGGCCTTTCGCTCCAGAAGCCACTTTTTGGACACAGTTTCAGCCAGTTTCAAAAACATCTTGCTTGCTTTGCAGTAAAGCTTTCGCATCTGCAATTCTGTCCGCCTCTGAAAAGGTATGGGATGCTCGCTTCTGATGTCAGCTAATTTTTTGCATACTTTCTTGTGAAATGAAATCGAATCGATTATCTTGTGGTCTTGGGAACAGTAATGTGTTACTCTGCATATCTCGCATTTGGTAGTGGCCTTGTTACCACATATTTCGCAATGAGGGGGAAACATTGCCTTTTGGAACGGCAAGTTCAAATACTCTTTAGACATTGAGAAATATATACGCCATGAAAAATGAGTACGAAATAGGCTAATTGAATATAAAGTAATCTAAGAAACCTTTTTGAAAATTAGTGCTGCTATTAATAATAATACTATTATAAATATTTATGTTGCCACTCACGCGATATTTACTTTGAAATTATCATTAAATGAATTCTAATGTTATTTTAAATCGTGCCATGGAAAGCCGAGGTTCGTTATTTAATACTTTTTTAATGGAATTTTCATCTTAAAAATTAAATAAAGTTGTTTATACTAATTAAAAAATTACATTAATTTATTTTTACTTCTTTATATTACTTATTATATATTACTTCCGTCATTTTTGTCCATCTCATAATTTTTATATATTGAATTAATAATTTAAATTTGTGAAAATATCAATGGTCAAACCATACCAAAACAATTCGTGTATTTTTATAAAGTTTTATTTATTATTCCGATTGTCATGGTTTGTTAAATATTAAGTCATAGTTTCTGTAAATCGTTAAATGCATAATATTCATTATTATGCATTTTGCATAATATTCATTTTAAGTAATCCAAATTTCATGTATTGAATACTGAAGTGAAATGTGTATTTACTATAAGTCACGTGACTTGTAAGGAGGCTTTTTTTCATTGACATCATTAAATATTCCATATAACGCTAATATGTTGATACATATTTTGATTTTAATACTTATTACAGTAAATGGTTTTTAATTTAATTACTTAACTGGTGGTAAGAATTAAATAAAGGATAATTTTGATTCTAACAGAACATATAATTTATAAATAAGAAATTTAAAAATGAAATATTTAATATGCCCTTCGATATCGACGATAAAACAAACAATAAAAATACCAACAAGATATTTATTTTATGTAACAAAATTTCTTGCCACTTTTACTGGGAAGTTCTTTGGCTGATTTTTAGTGGAGAACTCACAACATAATGAAGAAAATTACTGAATAGATATGGTATTGCATGACGTACTCTTCTTTTAGTAGATTAAAAATAGAAATTTCTGATTGGCCATGTTTATTTGTCACTGTACGGTCATATTCTGCACATTTCGGGCTAATTAGACCGGGACCTACAATTTAAAGTGGATTCCGAACCACTAACAAACATCCATGCCACAGTCAGGACTCCAACCTGAAACCTATGGTACCAACAGGCCAGAGCGCTAGCCAATTGACAACCAGAGAACCAGACGCATATGACTGGTTTATAAGTTTAAAAATAGTTCACAGTAAAAATAATGATAGATTATATATTTATTTCACTTCAAGTAAGGGAAAGATTCATTTTTGCCATAAGCCTATTTGTACACGTCGTTTATGATATCATATTAGCATCTGATAATTTTAGCCTTGTAGCCTGTAATGATTTGTAGTTAAATGTAAATCACACATACAAGTAATACATACACCACACATGCATTTAGAATGCCAACCACACACTACTATTTACTGCATATATATTGGAAAACCAATTGATTTGTTAGAAATTGATGTGATGTCTGTCACTATACCCTGTATTTTATTAAATATTTTAGAATGATTGTGTCTTATTTTCTTCTTTGTTAAAACGTATTTTATTCCATTAATAAGAGTTTAAAATATGTTATTATATACAGACATATAGTAATTAATGAAGAGACCAATAACTTATCTTGGTCTTTATTTTTAGGATTAATTTTTAAAACCTTTCATCGGAAAATATATTGATAATATTTTATGAAATATAAATTGCGCTCATATATTTTTATAATTTTTTTATAAAGTGGGGAGGAAATCTGGAAAGAACATTTTTCATTGAATCATAAACAAAGATTAGTTGGCTTCGTAAATGAATCGTTCTGTCAATATTAATCTAAACTGATGGTCACTGAATTTAGCATGATTGATTCAGCTAATGGGTGGTATTAACTTTTTATTGAAAGTGATGATAGGAATATATATTTTCTATTTTAAAAAAAAGTAAGAAATGATTAATGACTGCACTTTATCAGGGCCGTCTTTCTCTCACATGTATTCTTCTTTTAAATGATCTGCAACTCATTTAAAAGTATGACCTAAATGGAGAAGAAATCTTATTTTACTTATCATATTATTATTATATTCGGTCTTCTTTATCAAAATTAATATTTCTCTTGGCAAATATAGAAAATTATTTGAAGATAATTTAAAGATAAGATGGTAAGATGTAAGTCAAAATAAAAAGTGTTTTTATAATAAATCGCAAAAAAGTCTTGTAAATTAACAAAATTGAAACTTGGATTGTTAGTGAAGTACATTTTTTGAAACACGCGACTGTTTATATAACTTACCATCATATCTTTATTTGATTCTATGACTTACCGTCAAACCTTTATTCGATTCTATGACTTGCAGTCATGCTATTTCAATAACAATCCATCTGTGGTTATGAACATAATCAGATTTTACCCGTTTTAAATTCGTGATATTCAAGAAAAAGTTCAGCAGGAGAGACTTGATGTCGCCAATGTCCTTTCCTATAAAATTTCACCAGAAATCATCTGAAGACAGGACATGAATTTAGCTTCTTAACTCTCCCTCATATATCTCTAGCTATTTTTGAATGATATTCAATAGCATCCCATACCATCAATCTGGACATTTAACTTATTATGGTTTTCCAAATCATTACATTCGAAATTTCCTTTTGTCATGAAATGTGTGGTACTTATCAGAACATCATAGTGCATCAAACTGAACTTGGATCCCTTCGAAAATAAACCAATTCATCTATATTCGTTTGCCCATTGTGTCTTCTACTAAAGGACAGCCATAGTAGCTGCTGTCGTCTATCGTTTAAAATCAGGGGTAATGATTTCAGATCACGGCGGACCACAAAGTTCTTATGTAAACAATTTGTAACCAACGGTGATTTTATTCTGTGCTATTGTCTCCTATTTGTAAATCAGTATTGTGAGTGGAACTATATGTTCTAATAGAACTCAACAAATCACGCTTCTAATCTGATGAAGATTTGAGCACTTGATCTACAGATTGTCCTATTATACTATCTTATCACTTGATGGTATATAAGAAATACTATTGCGCCATGTCGTTCGTGTATCTTTCAATGCTAAAATAACATTAAGGAATGAGAAACTATACAGAATTAAGTCTAGAGACTACAAAAGTAAGTCTCATGATACTCCCGTGATTCAATTCAGAATAATGTACATACAGTTGTCTCCATCTACGAAGTAGACCTTTATTTTTGAGGTCTTTTTAAAGTCAGAATTTCTCTTAGGAAACATGCTCGATATTAAAATATTAAAGTCATTTTCAAGGTCTTTATGAAAATAAGCAAATTTTGCAAAATTTATGCTGTGATTCAAATTGCATATTATAAATATGCCATAATACACAAAATTTGTTTTATTTTGTTTCTAAACCACAAATTATTGTAACGACAAATATTTTATTTTTGAAAAGTTAAGAACAAAATAAATTAATTTTTTTCAGAAACTAATAATATCTATTTTTATAATACTAATTATATTATTATTATATATATATTAATATTATTTATATATACTAATAATATCTATTTTTTTTTATTGATTCAATTTTAAATTTTGAATTTTTTTATCGTTTATTATTTTATAATAAAGAATTAATGATAACCAAATACAAAATGAAACGTACGTATTCATCTTTTTAAACGCAATTTTTATGATATAATGGCGTTTTATAGTTCCTTAATAGGAAGGAATTTGAAGAAGAAAGAAAAAAATATGTTGGAAAATTAATAGAAATCAGAAAGATTCTTATCCGTACATTGAGAAGTAGAAGATTGGCCTTCGGCAAAGTTTCATGTTTATATAAGTACTTCTAGAAAGAAATAAACCAGTGGGGAAAGATAAAAGAACTTCTGAATATTTACTTATACAGGAAGAAGATAATCTGATCTCCGTCTGCTGATTCATCTTCTTCGGCAATCAATCTTTATTAGAAGGAAAGAATAACAAACAAAACAGCATCAGCATTGCAACGGATCAAACTTCTCAAAATGAAGATGAATCCTTAGGATATGCTCTCAGCAAGTATAAATCTTCTCATGAATATAGATTAACACTACGTTTCTGTTATTATTCCTTTACTGGAATTATGATCTTATTAATTTAACTTTATTAGGCTTAGCATTTTAATTTCATAAAAAACAACATTCTTTCAACAAAAACAATATTTTTCATTTTAAACAAAATAACATCAGCATTGGAACGGATCAAACTTCTCAAATAGAAGATGAATCTTTGGGATATGCTCGCTCCCAGCAAGTATAAATCTTCTCATGAATATAGGTTAACGCTATGTTATAATTCTTTTACTGGAATTATTATTTTATTAATTTAGCTCTTATTGGGATTACTTAGCATTCAAATTATAAACTTAATGTCTTTTTAATAATTAAAACCTTTTGTTTGTTTCTTTCGAATAGATAGTGAATAGCAGGAAAAGGAAAACATTTGCTCCAAAATCTGTTATCTATCATTTTGAATAAACTTTACATTCTGCCTAAGGTGCCAATTTTTTTTTCAACCATTTTTTTTTTTTTTTTTGTTGAACCTTTGTCTTCATGTTTCCACTGATGTATGCCACGAACAGCCCACGGACAGATTATGAGTGAGGAACATTGTTTGTTGAAAGTCTTTTAATGGTAACTGCATCGTGTTTGAGTATAGTATAAGGAAATTGTTGCATAATAAGCCAAATACGCCCTTTGATGCTTAGATATATAGTGCAAAAATTCGATTCCCGTTTGTCGTATGCGGGGTTTCCCCCTGGGGACGCTCGTGTGGATTACGGGTTACACATCTATCCAGTATGTATCCATCTATCATAGTGTATCATCTATGTTGTTTTTCCGGTGGACCGTACAATAAGGTCCCCGGACCATGTTTCCGGATTTGTTCCGGGGGGGAGAGCCACTTCACAGAGTGATAACATGGACGGGATTCGGCGTCTCTGCTCTTTTGTTCGATACGTTTTCAAGGAGTAGCTGGCTAGTTGTTTACTGTTCCGGGTTGCCCATATCTATGTAGTGCATTACTAGTGTGGAGCACAGGTATTTTGTGTGTTGTCCTGTAAAACAATACATACTCGAGAAAAATCAAACAGAAGCTGAATAGACTTCGATCGTGATTGTGGGAATTGATAGATTTTCTCTAGTTTTAGGATTAGTCTCCATTACGCAAATGTCTGTTAGTTAGCCTTGAAGCTCTTCCTAGAAGGCATTACATTTTTGTTTGTTGGCATTACACTCTTTCTTAGCAAGATTATGTTGCTGTTGTTTCTTATCCCACTTGGTGGACAGCAATATCTAGATCCAAGTCCATGAACCAGTGTGTTCTCAAACAATGAAAACCTCACCAGGGCTTCAAAATTCTTAAACTGACGAGTCATGATAAAGGGTAAAAAATGCAGCTTCTATTTTTCCTTGACCTTGCGGTACAAAGACATGGGCACCCAAAGGGAGAAGTCTGACTTTACCCCAGCCTATTATGCCCTCGTGTACTGGGTACCCATTTTAGTCACCTTTTACGACATGCATGGAATACAGTGCGGCTATTCAAACCCGGACCCACACGGGGAGCAAGGTTGTAAGCATATTAATGTGTTTCTGGAGAAGATGTTAGAAATACAAATGCTACAGAGCTTAAAAATCACAGAATACAATTTTCTCATACTTTCTCACTTTTAAACAGTAACAAATTACTTATTGTTATAATAAAGGAACAATATCTGTTATACTTTAAAACCAACAAAAAAAAATTTTAATCTTTCACTTAAAAACGTATGATTTGTAGTATTCTACAAGAATAGCTTTAAAATTCCTGATACCAGAATAATTTCCCTTTCATTTAAAATGCTATGCCAAATTTCTTCTGCTTCTACACCGCCGTTTAAGGACCAGGCCATGCGTCTCCTAAAGTGATGGGGGTCAGCTTTATAATCAATTTTCGTAAAGGATAACTCATGTCGCTTTCCAGCGCTTTGTCGCTTATTCTCAGAAAACTGTAGGGATTTAGAAGTGACACTTTCCTAAAATGTTAGCTGAGCGTTAAATAAATCTCTGGCTCTCGTCCAAATACAGTTGAATGTTTACCGTTTTCATTATATTTTATGTTTTTTTTAAACATATATATATGCATGAAGTTTTTGATTTTTTTTATGAGTGTGACAAGAATATTTTTATTAAAGTATTCCATTATTCATATATGTAATGGAATTTTTTTATTGAAAACTTTTTAAGATAAAATTTTTGGATAATTGTTTAGAATTTGTGATAAAATGATTAAAAAACATTAAGAGCATATTTATAATTAAATCTTGAAGATTTCATCTATATTTTCTTTAGTAAAAACCATTATTTCCTATGTAAAACCTACGTATTATTTTAAGATCTTAAGGAATCTCTTTTTTACGTTTTGCAACATATCCTTCTTGTTGTACATTAATCAATTTTGAATCTGCTACCATATGAATGGATACAATGTTGCTATAAAATAAGTATCATTATCTTAATTAAAATTGAAATCTTCAGCCACTAGTTCTGTTACTGCATGAATTTTTATAAATTATTTTATTTTTTAACCTTTACATTTTAAAAAGGAATGATCCTGAAAAGTATTTGTATATAATATAGCATTAAATGCAATTTAATTTTGTATTATTCTTAAAACTGAGACTTAAACATTTTTGTTTAATGAAAAATGAAATTTGAAGCATAAAGTGTTTATTAAATACAATCCATCAGTAAAAAATGGTAATTACACCTTAAATTATTATTGAGTGAATTTATATAAAACATCTATTAAAATATTATTACATAGCATATGAATATTGCATAAATTTTACATAATATTTATGTTTTGTGGAAGAGTAGGTTACCGCTCTGATGCTCGGTGGACTCTAAACTTAACTAAGAATGGGGATTTATGTACTCTTTACTGGTGGGGCAGAGAAAACATGTCCTGAGCAAAAATGATGGTGCTTCTAGCTTTTTAAAATTTTTATCTTTAGCACATTTAATTTGTTTTTAACTCTTTTAAAGTCTTTGGGTCGTTTTTGTTAACAATGTCTAATCTTTTCCCTTTGTATTTTGATCTTTCCTTCTTTTGTTCTTTTTGTTTCTACGGTAAGAGGCCAAATTTGTATGGATTGAATTCTAATGAAGCCATAGGTAACAACAACAACGATATGATAATTATGGCTGCTTATTTATAAAATACATTGAAATAAAAACAACACTAAATAAAAAATCGAAATTTTCTACAAAAATTACTTATTTAAAAAACGTATTTCTATAGTTTTCAGTTTTGAGAAGTTTAGTCAAGTGGTAAGCTTAAGAATATAATAATAATTTTTTTTTTCATTTTGACTACCACATCTTTTTAGTTATAATGCAAAATATGAAATATGAATACGTATAGTTAAGTTTTTATTATGGGTTATCAGATCTCCACAGGGACCTGCTCCAAAATAGTCATAATACCTGAAAAGCAGCTTTTGGGTTAATTGGAAGATGCTTTTAAATTTAATTACTATGCTTCCTATACGGAAAACCACACCCACTTCACATAAAACGTAGGCAAAATAAATGAAAGCTCAGCAGCAGATTATATTTTTTTTGTTGTTGTAGGTTCCATTACCGAAATGCAAGAAGAGAAAAAAATGTACTCATATGGTCACACCCTTTCCATTTTCTAAATAATAACTCCATTACAAATATACAGTATCAAACATTCCATCTCATATTACCTTATGAATGTTTCACAAAGCATTTTTTTTTTTATTCTTCTTCTACCAAACCCTTACATTTGGTAATTGCCTTCTTCCCTATTTGAGATGGAAGTTAAAAGTTTATGATTAAATGGATACTTTTGGAGAATGTTCAAGTGCATGAAATTGAAAATTTTAACTAGAAATGAAAGAGCAATGAAATAAAAAAAAAAGGAAACTAACGGTTAATGGGTTTTGTCTGGCAAATCGGCCATTAAATTTATTTCGCAAAAAGAATACGTTTAAAATACTACACTTATTCCCTCCATTACCATAATCTCGCGAAAATATTTTTTTTTCGTTATGAACAAAGGAACTTAAAATTCAGTGATTCTGAAATGAGTTCATATTTTATAAGCCTTAATTCTTATTTTGGTAAAATCGCAGTAAAAGGGCAGTTGGGATTTGGCATCAAAAAAATCTTTTAGCCAAAGTGCGGCAAGTAACGGGTTGCAATTGGAAGTTAAGTAAATTGCAAATAGTAGAAGAAACCCGGGTTACCAGATTTAGAAACTTATCGTCCTGCTGGCTACATAAAAAAGCTGCCAAAATCCCAACGGCCTCTTTTTGTGATTTGACCCCTTATTTTTCGTTATTATGGTGGGTCCATGTCAAAAACAGTTATTTTAATATGTAATTATACTGTAAAATTAAAAAAATATAATGCGTTTTAATAAAATGCGTTTGTGAAATCAACAGATAAAAAAATATTTTTTTGTATATCGCAACAGAAACACTGGAATTGTTAAGTAATGGTTTCTTTTATTATATCCAAAGGAGAAAGAAGGCAGGAATTTATTACTATCTCAAAATGCTACGTCTAATATAAATGTTTATCCTTGCCTGATATTAATGAACCTGAAATGGATGTGACTCTTCGATTCCCCATGGCGCCATATCTTACAGCAGCCATGGGGAAGTTTCCTAGATTGGAAAGCAAATTATCATCCTGTCTCTGATTCAGTGGTGGGACCAAATTATTGAGCAAAATAAATTACTATTAAATGAATTAAAGCAAGAAGCTACTTCATGTTTCTTTATTTATTATGTAATGCCTTGATATAAAGCTCTACATAAATTTTGCAACATAATAAAGTTTAGTGTGAATACTGAACTTGAACAAGACTATCAGTATTAATATTGGTATAACTTAGGTATGGGGCATAGAATTTTCAAAAAAATTAGTTTGTTAAACTTGTCCGAATTTTGGGTTTGTTGTATCAGGTTATAATGAAAGGTTTTTTTTTTTTAAAAAAGAATTATTGTAAAAATGTGGCAACATCGATTTAACATTATTTTTCGACAAAGTTTTCAGTTTTTTATTCCATTATATAAAACGAATAGAACTTTCATTATATCTGATATTTAAATCTTGAAAAGCAACCTTTTCACATATAAGTAAAAATACTACAAAGTTTTTCTTATAAAAGCGCTCTAATTATTATATTTCAATTCTACCCAGTAAAATTTTTACACTAGCAGAACAATATTTTGTATTGTAATTTTAACACAACGTCCACATGATATTTATTGATTTGTCGCTCTACGGTCACACGAGGCTGAACAGACCGGGACCTACAGTTTAAAGTGGATTCCGAACCACCACTACTACTACACCATACCACATCACTGTGCCTAGAGCCAAGTTGCCCCTTTACAGTTTGGGAATGATGTGGTTGAGAAGAAGTTTGATTGGGCTCTGTGTTGCTATATGATCATATGAGACCGAGACCTACGGCTAAAGGTGCATTCCGAACCACTACAAACAACCATGGCTTGCCGGTATTCGAACCCGAAACCTGTGATACCAAAGGCCAGAGCACTAGTCACTTAACCACCAGGCAGCCAAAATCCACCTGAAGCTGAATAAGTTCTATCTGTTAACTATCTGGCAAAATATTCCCATCAGCATTCATCAGACGAAAAATCTAGCTTATGAGGAGTCCAACTAAAAAGATAATAAATACTGGATACTAAAATCTCCAGTCGTAGAACGCCAGCCGTTTGGAACATTGACCACACAGGAGATTAGACTTACTATTCGCTGTCGCTCTAAGACTTAAAATTCTAGTACCAATGGGAATCCACCACTAACTGCGCTGAAATAAAGGGACCAGAACTGGTTTTAAAAAAGTAGAGGGCCAGAGATTATCCACATGGTGCTTACAAAAGGATTCATTGTGGATGTTGACAGGATATGTGAGCATTCCGCATGGTCAATCAAACTCTTTGATAATACCATTTCGTTTTAGGAAATATTAACACTGTGACTTTAAACGTAAAATTTCAATGAATATACAAACTGTTATTTGTTAACGATGATACAATTTATTCACGTGACCTACTACTTGCTGGTTATAACAGAAAATCGGAAAATGCTACAATTGTTTACGTTGACTGGACCAGGTTAGACTTACGTTTCACGTTGTCGTTTTACGACTTAAAATTCTAGTATCCGATGGCAATCCACCCTAACTGCGCTGAAATAAAGGGATTAGAGCTGGTTCCAAAAGTAATCCAAATAAAATCCACATGGGGCTTTCAAGAGGATTCATTATGGATGTTGACAGGATATGTGAGCATTCCTCATGCTCAATCATCCTCTTGATGATACCATTTGATTTTAGAAAATATTAACAATGTGATTCTAAAGGTAAAATTTCAATCAATATACAATAACTGATATTTGTGAATGATGATACAATTTATTCGGGACAAAAGCGTGATCTATTTGTTCTCTACTTGTTGTTACAGCAGAAAATTGAAGAATGTTACAATTGTTTACTTCGAATGCTACCGTGATTGGAGACATGTGTCCCTTTAAAATTATGGAATGCAAATGGGAAGATAAATGTATTTCTAAACTGATAGAAAATATGATGCGTTTTCATTTCTCAAATCATATCCAGACAGATAAAAAAATAAGTCAAGTATGATGCCAATCTGTGGCACGTATTATCTTTTAAAATAAAGATTACTTCATAAAAATAAGATTATAATCTCGAAAGTAAAATTGAATAACTCTACAAATAATGGTTTAATGAAAGTGACAAAACAAATTGGGAATATATATATATAGTTACTCGAATAATATTCTGCGAAAAAAATTTTATCCTTTAATAATAATAAAGCTGTCTAATTTTCGCTAATATTAAAATACATATTTACGGTTGTATTCTCTTCTACAAGATATGTTTAAAAATACAGTATTGAAAAGGTAGATAATAATAGTCAATACAATATTCGCCTTTGCCAGTCTTGTCTGAACTTTCTTAAAGATTGTATTCTGTTATATCAGAATTATTTAAAAACCCGTCTACAAAATTTAAAAAAAATTAAATCTCTATCTATAATTACGTGTAAGAAGCAAATGATTGAAAAGATTGACACAAAAATCATGTATTTACCCTCAACAAAATATGTAAAAATTTACTTAAAGCACAACACTAAAGCCAATAGGTTTTTCTAGTAAAAATACCCTCTAATAAATTACTTATACTTGCTTACTTATACTTTACTTGACATATTCTCTAAGATAGCTAAGAAGAATATGTTATTCTATTTTAACAATTTAATTTGTCTATTTCTACCTATTGTAAGTAATATCGCCACCTTCTTTGCAGGTGAACATTCCCCTGGATCTACGCTACGAGCCGACCTCCATGGAGACCTTCCCCGAGCTGGGCACCGGCTTCACGGTGGTGAACGCCTGCATGCCCACCCGCACCGAGGGGGCCATCCCGGGCCTGTGGGCCGTGCACCAGAGCATGGAGGAGCTGAAGGGCTCCTGCGACCCCGTCGTCATGTACAGCGCCATCCACTACCTCATGACCCTTCTGCCCTCCTGCCTCTGCCAGTGGCTGGTCCGCACCGTCCTCCGATCGGCCAGCCTCTCCTTCTGCAGCCTGCCCGGCCCGGAGAGGCACGTCATGCTCGCCTCCTGCCGACTCAAGTCCGTCAGCTTCTGGATGAACTCCCACCCCGACGTGCCCGTGGCCTTCTGCGTCTTCTCGTACGCGGGCAACTTCTATGTGGGGGTGTCTGCGGACAGCGGCACCATAGCGTCGCCCAAAATACTGGTGAAAGGATTCACGACCCATGTAAGAGACCATAATGTAGTTTCTAGATATTATTTACATTTCTATGATGCCAATGGTATGAACTAATGGTAAAAAGTATACTAATGTCGATGGCGAGAGCCTACCTCCTTGGAGAACTTCCCCCGGTTTTGAATTGGTTTCATGATAAAACATGCATGCCTAAAGGCTCTTTCCCACCGAGGTGTGAGGCGTTTAAGCATGAAGCGTTGACTAATCACTAGCCTCACCGCGTTCGCCTGAAAGCGGTTTGAAATCCATCGCTTCGAGTTGGCCAACTTTCAATTTGAAGCGGGACTTCACTAGACGTAATGCAATTTCTGACGTTTCGCTGTAAACGGGTCGAAAAAATTTTCTTCCCTGCCGCATATCGCGTCGCCGTCTCTCGCCTCGGTGGGAACGAGCCTTAACCGCATCAAAGAGGTCATCCCGAGCAATGAGCCGTTCACCAAAGCATGGTGGGGCGAAAGAGCTTCTGTGATCCTGTCGTACAGTCTAATGTTGCACCAAGTTCAAAAACCCATTTACGCTTAGGTGTGAAACAAAGGCAGATTTTAAAAAACTTTATTCAAGCAAAACTGTGTTTCTCTTCCTAGTTATAATTATTTCAAAATAGAACCGAAAATGTATATTCATTTAAAAATAAGCAGTAATTAAAAGACCATTTTGTGTATTCACAATATTTTCCATAAGCATACATTATTTTCTATACACTAGCTTCGTTTTAGATATTATGAGTTCTTTAAGCATAGTAAATAAATCTTGAAAACAATGCATGCAATACTGTGCAAATTAATTGGGACAAATGCAAAAATATTCATATATAAGATTTAAATTGCATAAGTTCACTTATATATGTTTCACAGCATGCATAGTTCACTTATATATGTTTTCATTAGAAGAAAATATGTCCTTCCGTAGTTTTAATGATATCATGTACACGTTTTGGCACGGATTCCACTAATTTAGAACATACATTTTTGATGTCGCCATCACGAAACTAAACTTTTACGACATTCTCAATAATTTTTTTCTCTTGGTTGAGCAATCCATCTTACTCAGACGCCTCTTTACAATGCTCCACAAATTTTCGATGAGATTAACATTTAGAACATTGCCAGGCCAATCCAAAACCGTTTCTTTTCAATCACTATCGTCAAACGGTCCAGTTGTTGACAGTAAAAAATCCGAATTTAGTGTTTGCCCATATGGAAGCAACTCATAATAAATTATTCCTTTCCAGTCCCCCCTAAATGCACAGCAAAACCTTCCTGGCTGTTTGTCCTGATTTGGCCATCATTGGAGCTGCTTCACAACGCTTTGACCCCGATCGTTTTCGTAAAATGTTGTCATATGGGGCATATTTCTCATCCCCAGTTACCATCTGTTTAAGAAATGGGTCCATTTTATTCCGTTTGACCAAAGGTTCGGAAATGGAAATTCGATCCGTCATGTTTGTTTGTGTAAATTGGTGTGACACCCAAACATCAAGCTTATTTTTGAATCTAGCTTTGTGTAAGTGGTTTAAAATTGGTTTATGATCGATCTTTAGCTTCTGGGAGATGCTACGACTGCTAACATGCCGGTCACCTTCGATTATTTCTGTAATTTTATCGACATTTTCGACGACGTGTCTATCTGTGAGGTGCAACTTAACAATCAAAAATAGAACTAAATCGACGAAACAAAAAATTGCAGGTAATTGGCTGTTACAGTAAACACCATTCCCAATTTCCTCCTCCTGACATGCATTTTCTCCTTTATCAAAGAAAAATTGTAAAATGTGCCGAATTTTCTCTTTGTTGACTTCCATTTTTAACACCCTATAACTCACAATTGAATGGACCAAGCAAAAAACAGCAATAGAATTTTTTTAGAGCGAAATGTTCCCTTTCCAACAAGCATAAATCTGAAATTGTTTGATAGATACTTTACCAGATATCGATTACTATAGCCATTTACCGAAAAAATAATGGATTTCTTTTTCCTCAACCTAATATATATATAGTTTATGTGTCTTAAATGGATTGCATATTGGGTTTCTAAACAGGCAAAAACATTTAACTTTCTTTCCCTTCTCCTTAGCTGGATCGCATGTACAGCATCGTTGCGAAGAGGAAGATTCCCGGCCAGGAGAGAAGGAGGAGCTCTTTCACGGCCGAGAGAAGGCGAGAAGAGATTTTCAAGCCTTCTGTCAAGGAGGTGAGTTCTTTGCCTGGGTCCTTCCTTTCATCCATACATATTTCACGCCATATGCACAATGCATGGCGATCGATCCAGGTGCGAAGTCAGCACTTCGCGTTTTATGAATTATGCAATAAAAGTGTTGAGCATTCTACTCTAAGAATGTGCGCTTTAGACCAGTTTTGCAACGTTTCAATATCAATGTACTGGTGTCTACGTGAATTTATATTTTCACATTGGCACTCATTTTATAGAGTTGAGCTGCTTTGGAGGAGTTTTAAATAATGGAAAGCTGATATGCATAAATTTATAAAAGTGAAATAAATTGATATTTAAATCTTTTTGTTTTTATTTCCATTTCTTTTATAAGGTGTTACTTTTAGTACATTCCATTATTTATCATTACCAACAAAAAAAAAAAATGTAACTCTCCATTTTTTTTTTTTTCCTGCTTTATTCATTTTTAAAATTTGAAGCTTTTTTTGATATGGGGTAAGATATTGAGTGTCCTAATAGTGATTTTTATAAATGAATTTCTTGTAGCAATGCTTATATTTAATAGTATTAATAAATATTAAATCTAAAGTTAAAATTAGTGAAGCTGCCCCTTTCATTACATGTCCACCAGTCTCAGTGTGTTGCTAAGAATTATATATAGCAAAACCCTGCATACGCTGTCCTGTAAAAGAAATGCAATGCTGGAAATTACATATCCTGAATATATTCTCCATGTTTCAATGTATGTGCATACTAATTTTCATGGATATCGTTGGAATGATATATAAGATAAAATGTTGCAGCATCATCTGGTGGCAAGTAATAATAAAGTGGATAGCGCGAACCTATTTTCCATACTCGAAAACATATTATTATCTATTTTCATTGCGATTGATTGAACAGTATAGAAGTTGATATACTGCAACAGCATCTCATGGCGACTTGCATCAAAGAGGATAGCATAAAAACATTCTTGTTTTGTCAAACACAACAAAAAATTTCATCAAAAATCGGTGAAGCCGTTTAGGAAAAGTTCAGTGGCAAACACATGTACAGAATAATTATATATATAAAGATAGGTATGAAATATAAATTAAACTGTTAACACTGTGATCTATTTTCTAGTGCATTCTGTAATTCTAAATGGTAAAAGGCCTTTAAAAACCTTTACAAATAAAAACATTATTATAAAGTACTCTTGGTATACAAATATATATTTCCTGTTTTTCCTACAATTTTTTTTTCCTTTCTGTCATAAAAAAAATTATGTTTTATAAAGAAAACAGCATGAATCAAAAGCTCTGAATGCAAATTCTAATAATTCTGATTAACCCCTCACTGCATTGCAATTCATTCAATCCTCAGACTTATCAAATGAGATTCACACAAAATTCATGGGTTTCTTTTCCTCAATAAATCTACAGACATGCATCTCTTTCATTCAAAAGTTATTCTCTTTTGATGGCGCTGTGTCGACAGCATTTCTTTTGTGACTGCAAAAATGAATGCCGGTTTCTTTCATGCGGTTTAGGTTTCTTTATTCCTTTTGTACATTTAGTTATATAACACAATAGAGAACAAGAATAAAAAAAGAATGCTAAATACTAAAGTGGCTTGCAAAAAGAAAAAAGCCCGCATATAATTCATCTATTCTTCATTTAGATGTTTCCGCTTTCACATAAGATTAACGGACACTGGCCATGAAATATGTGGAAATGGTTTCAATGAGTATAAAATTTATCAAGCACATAAAAGGAAATTTATTGAATGAGATTTAACTTCTTTAGTTTGATGTGTAAAAAAGAAATTGTAAATTGACGTAAGATTTATCAGTTGGTTATAATAAAAATTGGATTTTTATTTTATAATGTATTAAATATATTATTTATTTCCTGTCATGGATTTTAGGAAACACTTTAGTTTTAATAAAAATGCTAAAAAATTATTAACTATTAAAACAATTTTTAAATGCACCCCTTTGCAAACTTCATGCACCAAATGAATATTCCCCCGTGAGTTTGCAAGATGAATCAGAAAATAGAGAAATATATTTTGTTGTTAAAAGTACAGAAAAATACATTAGCGCAGATGAAATATATATACTAGCTAAAATAAGGCACACTCAGTACCGAATAGAGCTGAAAAAGTTAAGTTTTAATGTACACTATCAAAGACAGAGTATCTGATAGATCTCACTCAGTAAGGCATCTAATCTGGCTTAAGTGTAGTGATTGCGGGGACCATCTTCCCATACTCAACATTAGATGATCAATGGTAAGAGTAGAGTGCCTATTCCTTGACGAATATCTCCTTCATTTGTGTTCTAGGGGATATATAACTTTCTTAGTTGCTATGGTTTCATGGTATTATTTTCCCATACTTAACATCAGGTAATAGAACATTTGACAAGGGAGTGCCTATTCCTCGATGAATGCGAGTTTCAGTTATATTTTCCGGCGAATATTACTTACAATTACAATTGTTGCATAACATGGATCATTTGTGTTCTGCAGCGAATAGAATAGTGTTGAAATATGTCTTCCTAGCCATTACATACACAGGGAAGTAAATACAAAAGAGAACGCTAACGAATCCCTTCAACTATAATTCTCACTTTTCAGTTACTTTCAGGGAAGTAAATACAAAAGAGAACGCTAACGAATCCCTTCAACTATAATTCTCACTTTTCAGCTACAACACTTGCTTGAGGTGATATTTCAATGTTCCTTGCGAGCACATAGTATATATCAATATCACCTTGAAATGGAAAAAGTCAAGACACCTTTAAATTTATGTGCAAAAAGTTATTGTAAATTAATGTAAGATTAATCAGTTTGACATATTGAAAAAAATTGAAAAAAAACTCCAAAGGTTATCCTCATCGAACATGTGTAGCTCTATATTATGACTACTTAATTATAATGTTGCTCCAAAATAGCAAGGTGAGATATCATAAAAGTGTTTTTCATGGATGTTACTATGTCTCAAACCCTTTCTATATCATTTGGCATCCAGACACTGAAATGACTCCCATCTTTACACGTTACTAGTCCCTGGATGAGACATCCATCCGTGGTCTTTTATACTAGTCTCAAAGCATGCTACCAATGGAAAGTCGTAATAAAATTCAACGTTAGGGTAATGGGCAAATAGATCTTTTATGTCAAGGTCTGGTGAACCTCGTCATTGGCATTTTGTTACCTCTCGCAACTGCTGAGCAATATTGTTAGTGCAATATTGTTTCTTTCACCTGCAGGATGATGTTACCAATTACTTATTGGAATGTTTTTCATTACCAAGTTGTCCCACAACAGCACTTGTATTTTGAAAAAATATATAAATATAAAACAGAAGAGAAGAAATGACGGTTAAAATCTAGGATCCTGTACCCTTTGTGCCAAACACATCGCCAAGTTCCCAAGTCGGTAAGTAAGCATAGAAATGAATGGGCCAGGTAGTTTGCGCGGTAAAATAATATTACGCCAAAATCCTTTACTGGGTTGCCAAATCACCAAGTAAACAGACAAAATGGTTGCCGAAGTTCGGTGTCATTGTAAAATGCTATTTCGCCAAAATTTATAGCCAAACAGTGCTTTTACGCCAACACTAGCAGCCAAATAGCTATTTCGCCAAAATTTATAGCTTACGTCAAAATTTACTCCTGAAAAGGCTTTGAAGCCAAAGTTTATCGCTTTAACGCCAAATATTATCACTATCCTGCCAAAATTTTAATCCTCGAAATGCAAAATTTAATGGTTTATCGCCAACATTTATCGCTTTATAGCCATTTTTCACTAAGCAAATTTTGTTATATAACTTCTTTTAAGCCAAAAAATGCTTTATCGCCAATATTTATCGCTTTATAGCCAAATATTTTCATTAAGTGAATCTTGTTTTTTGAGGCGCTTTTACGCCAAAAGTTAATGCTTTATCGCCAAATTTTTATCACTAAAATTTTTTATCTCTGGAATACTTTTGCGCCAAATGATACCGCTTTTACGCCGAAACTTAGCGCTATTATGTCAAAAAAAATTATATCTAAAATGCCTTTACGCCAATTTATATCGCCTTATAGCCAAATTTTTACCACTATTGTCAACTATTTAATGTTTTCTTTTTACGCCACATATTGCCGCTTTAACGCCAAAATATATCATTATTTTGTCAACATTTTATTCCTAAATTGCTTTCACACCAAATTAAATCGCTTTATCGCCAAATTAATATGTGGAATTTTATTTTGCTAAGTCACAAAAATGTATCGTTTAAACATAGAAAATAATCGCTGTTAATTGATAAAATTTCGCCAAAGTTATTCGCTAATTCGCCACTTCTTTTTTTTTTTTTTTTTTTTGTAATGTCAATAAATAAGTCATGTTCTTTACGAAGCCGAATTCGAAAGATAAATTAATATTAAAAAAATATAAAAAAGAAAAAATAGAGACTAACTTACCTTTCATTGTGGTATGTCCTTCCTCTGTGGTGGAAACAAACATTTTATTCCATCGGTGAAATCATAAAATATTTTGCGGATGTCACATTTGGGCCGGCGCCGCCACATGCACTCTGCCAGATAATTATCAAATGTCCCGGACACATTATTTTATTAATATTAATTTATTTTAATTATTAAAATTTAAATTGTAACGTTAACTAACGTTCTAAAAAGCTAAAGCTTCAAATATTCCGAGCGAATTCTAATTACGGTTGCCACAAAATCCTAACTAAACGAACATCTTTAAAAGGAAATTAATTATTTAAGAATGAAATATAAGTTATTAATAAATAAAAAAATCGTTTTTCTTGTTTGTTTCTTACATTCCTGAGTGGCAACTTCATAAAAATTGTTTATGTTCTGAATCAGTGACCGACGTACGTTGTAAGAATAAGTTCGGAATAATCAATAATTTATTGGAATACTTATTTAAAAGAATATATATTTCCGTTTTTATTTATTGCAAATAAGAATTATGCAAATAATAATATAATCACAATAACAATAAATAGTCATTATGTTGTTTGGAAAATGAAGTTACGAAGTCTTCTAATTATAGTATTGCAACCCTAAAGAAATTGGCGGAAAATTGCCGAAATATTCAGGGTTGCAAGGTTGGCGACTTCCTCAGGGGTACAGTATCCTAGATTTTAACCGAAATGACATAACAATATGAAACTACATTGTGGTACTTCATTCGTCATACCACTCCTTTGTCAGATACCTTTCAATAATTCTACAGCTAAAGTGAACAAGATGATTTGACAGTCTTATTAGATTTAAGAGATGGTTGATATATAAAATATAGATAACAGTAATGCAATATTTCTATATAAGTGTATATAAGTCATTTTTGCCTATTTCATTGACTTTTAACTATTCGCATTAAGTCTCTCATGGCTGTGTTGGCATTCATTCAAGAAATACCTTTTAACCGAATTGATTATTACCTGCACAGTTATAATATTTTTCTCTAGATTCCCTAATCGACCACTTCTCCTGAATAGACTTCTAACAATGGTATTTCGACCCCTAGAAGGTATATATATATATATCTTTTTGAGAATCAATGTTTTGATTTTGAGAACGATTATTAAGGATTCTCCTATTACTGAGGAGAATCGTTCAGATTCCTCCTATCCTGAACGATTCCTTGTCTATACGAGTGTATATACGTTATTTTGGAGTACTTCATTGGCTTTTGTAACAATATGACTTTGTTTCTTATGGCTGTATTATCAATAAACCGAATGTTAACCTTTAAATATTACCTGCACAGTTATAATATTTTTCTATAGGCCCTTACTCGACCACTTCTTACTATGGTATTTCGATCCCTAGGAGGTCGAAATCCATCACTTTGAGAATCAATGCTCTGATATTGAGAACGATTCCTAAACTTTAAAAGAACGTGACATTTCTTTTAACTGGTATCGGAATCGCATGTATTTCCAAGAATGAAACATAAAATAACCAATAATTATGTGATTGTTGCTGTCATAGCTGCATTTTTTTCTCACAGTCTGTGTCGTTGTTCTCCCACGCAGATCAACGCCAAGCTGCACGTGGTCCAGGACGAGCTGCACGAGATCGCTCGCAAGCTGGAGGTGATGTCTATACCGGGGTACGTGCACCCCTCCGAGTCTGCCCCGGCCCCCGTCTACCAGAAGGCGCTGCACCACCGCATGGAGGAGCTCAAGGAAGAGTTTGTGGAGCTCATCACCGAGCTCAGGAAGCGCAAGACGGTGGCCGGGGGCATCATCATAGACGTGGAGGTGAGACTTCCCTCTTTCGAGAATGTGAATTGTGGTTTGAAATAAATTGACGACTGAATAAAAATAACTGAATTTGAAAATTTACAATTAGTTAACCTTAGTATTAAAAATTAATTCAATAAAAAAAAATTGAAAATAAATGATTTATATAGTGTAATATCAAACGCGCCAACAATAACAACCAACCAAATCAACATTAATACACTAAGGATAGCAATAACAACCCAATCTCCACTAGCACACTAAGATTAACAATAACAACCAAATCAACGCAAACACACTAAGAATAACAATGGTAACCAAATCAACACTAGCACACTAAGGCTAAAAATAGCAACCAAATCACCACTAACACACTAAGACTAACAATAGCAACCAAATCAACACTAACACACTAAAGATAACAATAACATTAACAAACACATCAACAATAACTATCAAATCGATGTTAATAATTACATCAGCATTAACTACCATATTAACATTAACAATTATATCAAAATTAATACGACTCAAACGATAACAACCACATAAACATATATTATCTGAATATTAACACCACACTAACTTTAACCACATTAATATGAAGAACCCTACAAAACACATACATAAAAATGTTCGAGCCTGAAGACAGGAGATCAATATTATTTTAGATAACTCGATTCTATAGGGGGATACCTTTAAATTATTGTAGTAGATCGATAAAGTATTACGATTAATCGCTTCTGATGGAAAGATTTAATTTTGATTGTCTTTACAAGTAGTATTTAAGAATAAAAAGGATTTATTTTTCAACTGGTTTTTAATGAATATATAGGAATAAGCAGCTCCCTCAAAAGGTATGAGCTCTCAAGAATCATTACTTTTTCTTACCAGTCTAACTTCTCTCGTGTCGTTCAACAGTTTTTCTCCTTTCTTTTCGCAGTGGGAAAGCTGTCCATCGCTAAATGTCACACACACACACACACACACACACATAATAGTGATATTGCATATTCTGAGAGAGATAAATAGAGAGTTCTTAGTCGATGTAATACTTTATTCAAGGATAATTGACACTATACATTCTTAAATGCCCTTTCTTTTTCTTGTTTTTTCCAGGATGTGAACTATGACCACGACCTTGACGGGGAACTACGGCGACCTAAGAGGATGCTGTCGAACCAAAGTCGCCGCCCCAGCTTCACCGCCCTGACGACCCTGCTCTCTACTTCGCGCCCCCTGCTCACGCAGTACGCCCCTTCCGCTGCCCACCAGTCCCTGTACTATGTTCCTTCCGACCCGGACATGGAAGTGAGAACCACACCGGAGCAACAGAGAGCGCTGCTCGCCAGAAGCAACGAGGTGAGAAAAAATAAACGAAATTTATTTTTATTTATTGTAAAATTGTTCAATAGTTAGATATTAAACAATATTTTACTTCTGTTAATATAGTGTTAGCGATAAACTACTTGCTAATACAAAAATTATGGTGGAACTGCTTTTACGCGTGTGCTGAAAGGTTCATTTTTCAATAATTCTTTATTTTTATCACAAAATTGCGACATTGCAATACTTAATAATGGATAAGTTTTGAGTAAGATTTGATGATATTAGCTCAAAAATTTGGATCACATGTTGGTTATTGATTATTTTACAATCTCAGGATTAGCTGGGGGAGGGGGAAACGTTATTAATTACGTTATTCTAAGTGTAAAAAAAATTTTTACTTTCATCAAAAGTTTTAAACATAGCTTTTTGTATCATATAATGAGAGATTTTAAAGGTTATATAGTTAGGTTATCAAATTATATAACATATAATGTAGTGTGCAGGTTGGGCGACCATATTATAACTGGTTGTGGTGAATTGAGATACTTGAGAAGCAGATTGGAGAACATACACAAAAACTTTGTTTACACAAGTACAAACACCACACACATACAACTAGAGGTATACAATATTTAACACATTTAGAGATATATTATAGATTCGTGGAAGGTTTCCACTTATAAGCAGAAAACCAAATACTTAAATACTCGCACAATGCGCAAATATACTTCCTCTCCGGGTGATAATCTGTAGGCCAACTGATCATTTCTCCTGAACTCCAAAATTACACTGCTAGTGTGTAGGCGGAAGTACGGTTGCAGCAATCAAATGACAAAATACTTTAACTAACGAGATATATATCTTGATGTACTTATTTTAACCTTTGTAAGTTCTTTAATTTGTTTCATCGAAAAGAAATAGTAAAAGTATTTTACTGTATAATATAACATTCTATCAAAAGGAATAATCAAACTATGGAAATTATAGAAGACCGAGATTGAGGTAAATCAATCCCTTTGGTTTTGTTTATGCATATCGTTAGTACAGGGCTGTGGTGGCTGTGGATCAGTGCTGTCGGAGACTGCAATACGATCATTTTTGGTTCGACTAATTTCTTCACTTCCGCTGCACTGTTCTTTTGTTTCTTCCTTCTTCTTAAAGTACTTATTGAATTATTTTAGGTAACTTTTTTATTTTTTTCCCCTTATAACTCCATCTTTCCCTTTCGTTGTCACTCCCACTAAGATATTTTCTATTGCTAGACAAATTATTATCTAATTTCTACAGTCAACTAATTAACTTAACTTTTTCTACCTAATTTTTTAACTTCAACAGTGAATTTGATAGTGGATCCGATGAAACAAAAAAGTAAGACAATAGTGACGCATGGAGAATCCGCGAAACAACAGAATTCCCCCTTTTCTGCCCAGCGGATTTCATACTTTGAACTTTGTAAGTGCCTATTCAAGAATCAAGAAAATTCCATAACCAGTGAATTTAAAAATGTCTAAAAATGGTGACAGCGGAATTCCCATTTTTTTTATTTTATAAGTACCTATTCACAAACCAGAAATCGGGAAGTCCCTAGCATCGGGATTACCCGTACATAACTGTTTCTATTACTATTACTAGCAAATGCGACATATTTTCATACAAATTAATCCGTTCAAAAGTTTGATACACATTTTTTTTTTTTTTTTTTTTTAAAGTTTATAACTTTAGTAATTTAAATTTATTGAATACAGAATTAGTAAATTTTCCTTTATTTTGTAATAATAAATGTCAGGCCTTTCCTGTACGCATAGCCTCTCTTCTCTGGCAGGGGCTCGTGGTAATTTGCTCGTCTTGCCACCCTATTGTTAGGTGTTGTCTCGGGTGACTTTTTTTTGCTATAGTCATTATTTTGAAAAGTGAATAGTTGGATTCTTCTCCATTGACGCAACAGCTGATGGTGGATCATGTCCGTCTGCGTACTAGCAGATCTCGAGACAGGTGATATTTTCTTTTTACTGGGTAAGGTTGTCATCCCTACTCTCTACAGTCATATTAGACCGGGAGCTGCGATTTAAAATGGATTCCAAACCACTACAAACATCCATTGCACCACCAAGACCCGAACCCAAAATCTGTAGCACCGAGCGCCAGACCGCTGGTAACTCGACCATCAGGCCACAGAAAGTTGGATTACTAGTTTGAAATTATCTGATTTCCTCTTATACAACACGCAAATGTTGAGTCGTTACGTCTGAAAGCCATTCCCGATCAACTTTGTTTGGAAACAATGTATATATGTTCCTGCTCCGTCTGATGGGAATTTGGTTAACGCTCTGGTCTTTGGTACCCCAAGCTTCACGGTTCGAATTCTGGAGTAGCATGGATGTTTGTGAGGGGTTCAGAATCCACTTTAAACTGTAGGTCCCGGTCTAATTTGCCCAAAGTGTGTACAAAACGACAGTAGAGTGGCAAATCAAACCAACCCCTTAACAACTTTCTTTGAGAACAATGTATATATGAATCCCCCTCCTCCGCCTGAGGGGCCACTTGGCTAGCTCTCTGGCCTTTGGCACCACAGCTTCATTGTTCGAATCCTGGAGGTGGCATGGATGTTTGTGAGTGGGTCGGAATCCACGTTAAACCGTAGGTGCCGGTCTAATTTGCCCAAAGTTTGCACAAAATGAACCGTAGAGCGACAAATCAAACCAAACCTCCTCACAATATTGATCCATTGTGGCAATGCCATCCGTCACAAAGTGATTAACAAATTAATAGCATGACAAAAAGAAGTAAATGAAACCTTTTGGAGCAGAAAAACGTTTATAACATTGAGATGCTATCAATGAAATAATTATATTTTTCCACAAAAAGGTTTAATTTATCTATTTTTTTGTACTCATTATTGTCCAAAAATCTACCAAACTTTTTTTTATATTATAACTGCATGATCGAGTAAACTTAGACTTATACTCTTAGATACATAGAACATTTTTATCCAATTAAGTTTCCTTGGTAATTTAAAATATCCCATTCTAGACTGGAGTGCCAATTAGCTTAAGCCAGCGTCTAATTTAGGAAGTTTATCTTACGATGCTGAAGCTAATGCCTACGTACAAGTTCTCGAGGAATAAAAAAAGGGAACACTTTCGATGAAGCAACATAGCTTAAGAGTTGCTTGGAAACCAGCGCTATGTTCTAGACTCGTATAAAAAAAATTGTAGCTAGCTCTCTAAAAATTGCTGCTGTTTCTCTTGTGCAATAAATTTTGAAGAACTTTTACTGTTTCTTAAACCTCTTAATTACAAAGTTTTTTTCTTTTTTCCTCAGGAAAATTTATTTTTCTTTTAAGGTTTACTTTTTTTTTTATCGTTGTTAAGCTGTAATGGCACTTCCATCAAGTAGAAGTTTGAAAGGTTAAAAAAAAATAGGTTTAAAGAGTTGTTAATTAAATACACTTTGACAGAAAAAATGTATATTTGATACCTAATTAAAAAATAATTTACAACAAATAGCTTAAAATACAACTTTAACTTACAAGAATTGTGTAGATTTGGTTTATATAGGGTAACATGATTTCTGAAGGTGAGTTTCCACTATTAAATATCTAAATACTAAAGCCTCACGTCATAAAATGCCAGCCAATCGTATACTATCCTGCCCACTCAGACTGCTGATTGGCTGGCATTCTATGTCGTGAAATTATAGTAGCGTTTGAATCCATCTTTAAACTTCGTGCATAACGAAAGGTAAATTCTTGTGGTTTAAAGGTTTAGTTTATCTCCCTACGGTCCTTTTGGAACACTTTAGGCTAATTATACCAGGACCTATTGTTTAACGTGGATTCCGAACTACTAACAAGCATCCATGTCACCGCCAGGATTCGATCTGACCATTGGCATCACATGCTTCAATTTCAAATCCTGCGGTAGCACGGACGTTTGTTAGTGGTTCGAAATTCACGTTAAACTGTAGGTTCCGGCCTGTTTAGCCCTCTTATGCACAAGATGACCGTGGAGCGACAAACCAAACCAAGCCAGGATTCGAACCTTAAGCCTAATGTGGTACCAAAGGTCAGAGTGCTGGCTAATTGGCCATCAGGCCGCTAGTGAATTAAAGAGAAATGTCTCATATTTTTGTCACATATTAGGTAAACCTATGGAATTGCACAACTAGAAAAGTTATTTCTGTAGGGAGAATTCTTTTTCTTTTGTAGCATGCTTTAGTTTAATCATTTAATGATTGATCCTAATGTGATCGTGCATGAGTTTTTATCTGGATAAACCTTTCAAGTGAACGAATTTCATGTTTCCTTTTTCAGTTCAATTTTACTTAATTAAGGCTCTAACGTGTGTAATTTTATATTAATTCTGGTGTTCGTTTATTATAATTAACTGATTCTTTATAATCTATTATTCGTTTAAACAAGTAGCATGTTTTAGATTAATCATTTAATGATTGATCTTAATGTGATCGTGCATGAGTTTTTATCTGGATAATTCTTTAAAAGAACGCCCCCTTAATTTCATGTTTCATTTTCAGTGCAATTTTCTTTTTAATTAAGGCTCTAACGTATTTAATTTTATATTAGTTCTGGTGTTCGTTTCTTTCAATTGGCGATTCTTTATAATCTGTTATTCGTTAAAAAATAAAATTTACATTTAAAAATTAGTCTCGAATTACATATATAAATATCAGAAAAAAATTTTCAAAGAATCGCTTTGCAAAAAGAAAACAGGATTTTCTAATAAACATATATTTTCTATCTATATATATATTTTATAATATAGTGAATATGTTAATTTCAATGTAATTAAATAATTATTTAAAGGTGAAATAGTTTAGATTTTTTTATCATAAATTTCCAATTAAAAATATGATTAAAACTACTGAACTTCAATGCACATAACGGAAAATATTTTCTAATTAATTAGCAAAATTATTTCTTAAAGTCTTTCTTAAAAAATAATTACAAAAAGTATGCTTACAAATTCTTCCTATGTATTGACATTTGCATAAATTTAAAAATTAAAATATAAACTGGGATTTTAAATTAAATTATTTTCGGTTATTTTAGGTTATGTATAATTTTAATATGTCATAAGTTTTGTCATTATATGGCAATAAGGTGATTGTCATTATTGCTATTCTAAAAATAATAATAATAATAATCATTTATAATTTTTCTAAATTTATTTTTCGTTACTAAACGAGAACAGTTTACAAGTTTTTTGTTAAATTATTCCAAATAAATAATCAATATATAGTACAATGTTGTAAAAACAAAATTTCAGTATCATTATTTTAATTAAGAAGGAATAAACAATCTATGAACAAACAATTTATAAAAAAATTTCAATGCATATAAGAATCAATAATATTCTTAATAATAGTATTTTTCATGTTAAATATAAAATAAAATTGTGAAGTATTTTAATTTTCCAAAGGTCATGTTGTGTATAAAAACGTATTCTGAATTATTTAAATTAAAAGATAACTTTTCTGAAAAATCTACACGTATCTTTCAATTTTTACATAAAAAATATCAAGACGAAAAATAAATTGATCATTAGCTTTAGTAATGGATTGTTTGAGACATATTAAAATTAAAATATTGGTTAAATAAATTGTTTACTTCTTAAATATGTCAGTAGATGGCACTGCAATCATAACGAAGAACAAAGTTTTTAACTATTTCTGAGTGTTACATATATATGCTTTTAAATTTCAATTTAAATTATATTTCGTTACTGTTAGGTTTTTTTTTTTTTTTCTCATATTGATGAAAAACACAAGAATTTTAAAGTTTGTACTTCTACGCTAAAATTAACTATAGAAAATTACATCAGGGTCCTCATGCCTATTTGAATTTTTAAATTGAATGTTACAGCAACTTTGACATTAGACTCAATTTTTTTTTCTAATGTTTTATTATAAATATTAATTTCTTACTTAGAAATTTAAAAATTATTAAGCTTCAAAAAGTTTTTTTTATAACTAAGGTCATCAATATTATATAAAAATTATATTATTATTAAATATTTAATTCAGTTCTGCAAAAAAAAAAAAAAAAACATTTAAATGACAAAATTTACAATGATGCTGTTTTAAGAAGAAATGTTTTCATATTATGTTGAAATTGTAGAAAGACATTGAAGAAAGAATATTGTCGTTTACGTATTATAAAATGAATGCTTCTCTTTCAATTTTGAAGCCTAAATATGTATAAATTTTTATTAACATTAATTATTCATAAAGACCTAAAACAGCCTATAATTTTATTATGTATTCCAGTAAATAATTTTACACGTTTTATAGCCCTTAAGAGAATAGTTATCAATAATCTTGAAATTATAATTAATTTAAATTTCAATGATAATTTATATATTTTTATTAATTTCCCAAATTTTAAATGATGTAATATAATATTTTATATGTAGGAAATATATCCTCCTTGCAATCAATTGTTAAGATGTAAAAAATATTAATGCAGAACTAAACAGAAAATTATAGGTATATGTCTCTCAAATCACATTAAGATCAACTGATAAACGTCATTAAATAGTAACCCTAAAATGTATTTGTAGATATCTTATTAGTCTTAAAAATGAATTTTGAGATCATGTTAAAATATATTTTAATTTGCATAATAATTTTTATTTATTGAATGTTTATTTTTTTAACCTTGAAGCATAAATATTTATATGTTGTTATTAATATTCATATATAAATTATTTATTTAATATTAATAATAAATATTCATTTATTATAAAAATTTATAGGTTGCTGAAACTAATCGTATATATAAAAACATAAACGGCAACCTATAATTTAACATAATTGAAAGTATATTTTTATAGCATATAATCTGCCTTTATTTGCATACTAAAATTTATTTTTTTTTTTAAATCAAATTACATTTCCAAATTTTTAAACTAATAATGAAAAATTGAAATACTATTAATCAATTTTACAAACATTTTTAAAATTAATGTATGTGTTTGAAATATACTAAAATTAAAATTCACTAAAGGTAACAATGAGAATAATCATGTCAAAATATTAAATCAAAATTATTTAATTTTTAAATTAATTTAAATATCAATTTTACTGTTAAACTCTCGTTACATATTTCGTTACCAAATATTTGAATATCTATCTATATAAATTTAAATGTTATTTAACATGAAATACATGTCAGGCTAAAAATAATATTGCGTTTATAATATACTGACAAAATATTTTTTTAATTTGAAAATATTAAAAAATTATTAAGTTTGGAAACAGTAAACCCAACATTTTCGTTATTCTACAAAGAATTTTGATTTATAAAAAACAAAAGATGTATTGAATCTACTGAAGAATATTATGTTTAATTAACTTAAATACTATAAAAATAATTCTATTTTAGTTCAGGAAATAAATTCAATATAAAAAACAAGCGCTAAGAAAATATCCAAACTTCCTTAATAAAAATCTCATAAGCTGAAATCTGAATTTTTCACTATTTCTAGAATTAACGATTATTGCATTATTATAAAATAATGTAATAATCGTTAATTCTAGAAATAGTGAAAATTAACAATTACTATTATATTAAGAACTAAAATGAATAAAAAGCTTTAATAAAAATAATAAATAAAATTAAGAATTCAGATAATTTTAAATTATGTCTTCTGAATGTACATATATCTTTAACCATACACACTGTTATTCTTGTGTTTTATATTTTTATTTATTAAATAACATAACATAAGATGTCACCGATAAATGGCAAATACATAATTGCGAAACAGGACAGATTTATAGAAATAACGCCAGTAGAAACCTCATAGTCTTGAAGGTGAAAAAAAATTGATAGCTGGTTAACTCCAGATTTCTACCTTAAAATAATTCACTTCCGAAAAAGATAATAAAATGCGTCATTGTGGCAGTTTACGTAATAAAATGCTGCTGCCAGTGCATGCTTATCAGACTGATTATGCATTTTACATTGTTTCAATTTTATAACATCTCATTCCTATTTCTTAATTTTCAGAAACGAGATTATGGCGAAAAAGTAACTCTCATTTCTTTGCTAACATCCCACCACAAACTTGAGGTTGTGTTTCGAAATTGATTTAAAATGATCGGCAGAATTAAACTGATTAAATCCTACCTTTCATTATATTCGTGTGTATTATCGATAAGCATTATCACGTGATTTCGATTTAATATCTGATTAGTTATTGGAGGTAGCAGTTTTTTTAGATATATCAGCATCAAATTTTTTTAATGATTAAGCGAAGTTTTATGCATTATATATCAGGTTATAATTAAAGTTCTGCCCGCTTTATCGACTGAAATAAAATTGCAAACTTTTCCAAAAATATACTTATTTAATCTTCAATAAAATCAACATTCATTTGAATGTCTTATCACAATAAGGTTTTTTTTTTTTTTTTTTTTTTTTAAATTCATTTGATTTTTGCCTTGGAAAGGAAAAGAATCCAGCTCCATTCCAATCTTTTTTCTTGATGTTAGGTAAATGAAACTGTCCGTTTCTTAATAGATGATATGTTGGTGAAAGGCTGAGAGAAAAAGTTGGGTGAAGCATAATTTTGCAACCAAAAGTTTTCCAGAAGACTTTTTTAGACATTCTTCCACTGAGGGGTTCGTCATTGACATGATCACTCATTTTCTGTGTATCAAACAAAAGCAAAACGCATTGAGCTTCTTTGAGTATATTTCAGCAATTATAGTTTCACTGTCACCAAACAGATCATAAATAGCAATTCCTTTCATATCTTTTTCGGAAGAATCTTCTTTTTAGATACAGACCCTTCCAATTCTATTAAAGATGACTTGACAAACTAGACTTAAGCCACTGTCTTTTGACACGGACACATCTTTCATTACAACGGGTTATTTTAAACCATGTGGAAGCATGCAGTGAACTAAGACGTTGAAAGTCACTGGAACTGTCTTCTGTTTTATACATTATATGTTATTATTTTACCAATTTCTTATTAGCAGTCATTTTAATTAGTTTTCCAGACATCATATTTCTTTATTTAGTGACATTTTCATTTGCCGTCATGGTTGTGACGACTACAATTTTTTCATATGGTTCAACTTTGCTTTCTTGATTATTTCATCTACCGAAATTTTAACTTTATTCAAAGTTATTTTCAAGCTCTCTATTTCTTTTATAGTCACTCATTAGTATTTGTTAATTATTTATAATCAAATATCAATAAAAATATTTTAATAAAGTGTTCCAGAAGAAAAATAAAGACTAATTATATTGAAAAATATCAAAGCAAGAAAGGTTGCAGAGAATCATCTCATTTACCAAGGTTTGGTTTGGCTTTTCGCACTATGGTCATTTTTGCACATTTCAGGCTAATTAGACTGGGACATACTGTTTAAAGGTGGATTCCGAACCACTAACAAGTATCTATGCCATCGCCAGGAACATGAAGCCTGTGGTACCAACGGCCAGAGAATAGCCATTTGGCCATCAGGCCGCTCATACGCCAACGTATTGCTATTAATTTAAAGGGGTGCTTTTTGCTTCCATTCATCCAAAATGGCTATTCATTCGAAGATGCTATTCGCTTAAAGAGAAATAACGAACGTATACTGGGTAGTATAGAATGATATTTCAGGATCTCTGCAAAATAAGGTACAAATCTTTCTAATAAATATATTATTTGGAATATATTTATAATTAAATATATTAATTTAGTAAACAGGGGGCGAAGCTTTACTTAGTACACTATACGTCTTCTACTGAATTAACTGTAAAGTAAGTAAAAGCCTCAAACAAAAATTTGTTTTTAGTTTGACAATATTATGAAAAACGGTTCGCTATAGTTTCAAATTAAAATCACTTATTGTAAAAGTATGCAAACCTTATTATTTATATTTTTCAAAATAAAAATATAAAATACTAAATATATAATATATATAAAATACTAAATACATTAAGAATATAAATAAATTATATTTTATTAAAAAACATTTTGTATTTAAGATTGGTTAGGCAATACTTGATGGCTGTATCAAATAAAAAAGGATTATGGGTTCAATCTTTGTTGAAAGTGTCGTCAGTTGCTTAACTTTAAATACAATTGATAGGCTTTCAAAATTAATTATACTTGTTTTTACTACATATGTTTTAAATTGAATTAAGTAGATATACAATTTGCTAGAATTTGTTACAATGTTTTTTTTTTTGCAAACATTTAAAACACATATATGATAGCACATTAAAAGAAAATAAAATAAATCCATATTCTATAGGCACCTTTTGTAGTAAAGCAAAACATCTGATACGCACTCAATTTCTTTCTCTCTACCAATTCATAATTAATAAGCACTAAAGCTGAATATCTATCAAAAGATTTAATGTCAAAAGCTAGTGACTTGCTCGTATGGCCTATCACGCTATAGCAGAAAGTCAATCGGATAGTGTCGAGATTCTTGGTAATCATGAAATTAGGTCATTGCTACGTATTCATTTGTGTAGGAATGTTTCATTTAAGTGTTGGCTAATACCTTTGTCTTCATTATGGAGAAATGTACTATCTTGTTAATAAATTGCAACTGTTTGAAGATACTGTCTTTTTGGTGCGACATGTAATTTCAAAATTTCCACGTTAAAGAATCATTAAAAACAGGAAAGCCAAGGAAATTTAACTGTGTAGTAGTTCATATAAAATATTAAACTCCTTTTTTTTTTTTTTACCATTACATTTGGTTCGTCTTCATATCAAATACATTGATCCTGCTTATATCTTACAGAACAGAATTTTAATAGTTTCCTCTGCTAGTAGCAAGAAAAAAATCCTTTTTTTTTTTTTCTCAGCATTCAGTTACGGCATCTTAATCTGTATTTTTAATCAAATAAAACGCTTTATATGCACATTAAAAGACTTATATTATTCAATTAAAAATATACAAATGAATAAAAGCATGCCATCAGATAAAATATTTTGGCAAAAATATTACTTTCATTTACATGTTATGGAGAATGACAAAAATTATCACTCATATTGTTGGAAATCAGCTATGGATAGGAAATAATCCTTTAAACTTCAAAATAAAATTCTAATGTTTCTGAAAATATGCAATGTATAATAACATTTCAGACAGAGAAAAAAAGTAATAATTTAAGTAATTTAAATCTTCAGTAATTTTTTTTGAAAATAATCAAAAAGTATAGTTGTATTTTTTTCAATGTTGATTTAAGTAGTAATATTAATTTTTTAATTAATCAAACTAATATAATACAGTAAAATATACTTGGAATATTTTTAAACAAACTTAAAAATATTTTTTAATGCGTGAAAATGTTTTAATCATAATATGAAACAAGCTGCTGTGATATATTATTTATATATTTATATGAAAAAATACCAAGACTTTCATTTTCTAAGTAAAATTGTATATTTTAATGGTATCTTCTTCAAGTCTTGCACATTTTTTTGCTCTAGTTTAACATCTTGCCTTCATTTAAATTACAATTTTTCAACCAAAATCCATCTCTAAAATTCAAAAGGAAAAAAATGTAATGCTTTAAATAGAGATAACCTGCATGTGTATCTAATATTTTTTAGCAGTCAGCACATTATGCAAACCAAATACATTATTATATAACAGTGAACCTTAAAGAACTATCTCGAGTATCTCATATTTGAATCTTTTCGAAACACCAAGCGTTAATTCATACAGAAATAAATTTTAATTCCGCCAAGGTTAGTATTCAACTGCCTGAAACTTCTCCCGGAGCTTTTTATCTGCACTTCCAACTTGTTTTATATTTCTATTGTTATATTTCTATTTTTTGCGATTTCCTGTTGTTTAAGTCATGCCCTTCAGTAACTCAGTATATTCATCTCATGCCCTTCAGTAACCCAGTATATTTGATTCATGTCCTTCAGTACATTTAACTCATGTCCTTCAGTAACCCAGTATATTTGATTCTGTGTCCTTCAGTAACTCAGCATATTTAACTCATGTCATTCAGCACCCCAATATATTTAACTAATGTCCTTCAGTAACTCATTACATTTAACTCATGACGTTCAGTAACTCAGTAAATTTTACTGAGCTACTGACATAAGTTTTATTCATGTCCTTCAATACCCAAACGACTGTTAAGGACGTGCTTTTTTGTTGTTTATTATCACTTATTTATACTTACTAATAACTTTTCAAAGTATAAGTGAAGAATTTTTTAGTGATAGTAATATTAATGTTGTTATTAAGGTTAATGTTATGTCGTACAGCATTAATGTAATCGTATGTAGATCTCGATAGCTCTGACGTTGAATTAGAAGATTTCTGATTCTAATATGCAATCCGGGATAAATTTATACTTGAGTTTATATAATAAAGAATAAATGAAACAAGATAAAAATTTATTTCTAACAATGAATATTTTAGAAAAATAAATGTTCTGAAACGAAACCGTATTTGAAAAAAAGGAATTATTTTTCTATTTTGCAAAATGATTGAATTTATTTTTTAAAACAATAGTCTTGTCTTTCTTTTGAAGACTAACTCTCTTGAAAGAAAAAAAAACATCTTTCTTTTTTTTTTTAAATTCCACCAAGGTGAGCATTAAACTGTCTGAAGCTTCTCCGGGAGCTCTTTATCTGCACTTCCCAACTTGTTTTTTATATTTCTCTTTCTCTGTTACAGGAGCGTTATGTGTCTCGGAATGTCGGCACGTACCGGAGGGAGAATGCTTACTGAAGAATACAAGAGGGGGCAACATCACCCGGAAAATGGAATCTATCTTTGTTTTTATACTCTCTTTTTTTTTTTCTCTCTCTTCTCGCACAACAAAAGAATCTCTCACGGAAAGAAAAGTTTGGCGGAAATCGATCCAGGGCCTGAGCTTCCTCTTTTTATTTTATTTTTTACTTATTTAAGGGAAATGTGTATTATTCTGGGGAAAAAAGTACACGATTCATCGAGGGGTCGTGAAATGAGATATACTTTTAGGTATGGAAATTACTTTCGTGTACTCTTCATACGTAGAATCCTGGCTATAGGCTTCGGCGTTTTTGTGACTTTTTCAATATGTGTGCTTGTTTTGTGTTTGTGATATCACTGTTGTTTGTTTTACGTGTAGTTTATGTTGTAAATATTTATGTGACAGAAATCGATCTAAAAATAAAAATTTAAAACGCTATACTAAATAATTTCAGGCAAAGATGCCATAAATTGTAACTACTGTATATGAAGTGAGATAAATCAAATTAAATAGAAATGGTTTTAAATAAATGGTTTTATTTTTTAAAAATTCATTTCAATTGCGCTAGACGTTGAAATATATTTTGAATCATTTAAAATTAATTAATTAAACAGCAAAAGTGTCAGGGATTCAAACATTGTCAATGATTGGGAGTAATTCATTTTCTAAAAACACCGCAGTTAAATTTGCATTAAAACCAATGGATTCAATTTTGAATTTGGAATTTTAAGATTTCAAAATGGGATAAATATCAAAATTAATTATAAGCTTAATATTTGCTATTTAAAATGCAGACTATTTCTTATTAAATGGAATTATATTTATTAGTGATTGTAAAAATGCATTAAGTATATAAGATTATAAACAATGAATTTTGCAAAAATGTATAAGTAAAATTATAATCATAAAAAAATAATTCAATGTATTATATATTTTTGAACATTTTTTTGTTGTGTTTAAAATATTAAATAATGAATTACACGAGAAAAAATAAGTAAATATTATTACATTAACATTACTAATTTGATAATATTATCGTATAGTTACTTTAAATTCAATGATAAACTATTCCATTTTATTATTTGAACTGAAAAGTGTACAATTCAAAATATGGCTAATTGCTGAAATATTATTAAATAATTTAAAGAAATTTAAATAAGAAAAATTAATGAAATTCATACGTATTTTTAAAAATAAGTATAAAACGCTTATTATAATTATTAGTTCTTTTTTAAATTCGAATAAATACAAAATCAAAAAACTAATTAAATTCAGTAAAAAATTAGTTCCTTTATTAGTTGTTTATAAAATATGTATGATATAAAAACAATTAAAAAAATTTTTTTGTTAATGCCTTTTTTTTATTAGTAATTTGCTGATTGTTATTTTTTTTTTACTCTGTTAATTGAGGGTGTATAATTATATAATTTTAAAATAATAAATATAAATTTAAGCAATTAAATACTTTATTGAAAATTATGGTAAGAAAACAATTTTTTTAAGCTGTATTTTAATGATCAAAAATTTTCGTTTTTGTATTTATGAAAATTATTATTATTCAACTAATGAGTGCATAAGTTCGTTTTTGTAAAAAGTAGTATTTTTAATGAGTATTAAATTAAAACAACTCTCTTGCATGCTTCTAATTACATAGAAAATATTAATATAGTTAAATAATCATGCTGTTTTTTAACTGCTTTGCTATTGGCATTGAGTATAGTCATAAAACTATTAGACTTTTGAATGAAACTGGAACTGTAGTTTACAGTTTATATGATACCATATTTATATGACTTTGAAATTAGAAACATTTACAAGCACATTAAAATTTTAAAAGAAAGTAAATCTAAAATGTTTAGAAAAATATTAGGGGAAGTAAAAAAAATATAATTAATTTTCACTTTTTGATATGATATGATATCATGATAAAATTAGGTGAGGGTTTAGCCAAAAAAATTACTGACAACGACTTTCAAAGCGAAAAGCTGTTTAAGTGGTTTATATAATAGAAAAATTTAGACAGTTACAGCTCAATATTGTACGACAATCATTAGGCATACTAAAAGACAAAAATTGGACTAATTTAGTTATACTGAAGACAAATTAAACATAATTAGCAAAAAAAAATTCTGTTTTCAGTAAAATTTTTAAAATTACTTACTTATTGAGAAATGTTTCTCAATATTATTTAAATATTTTTACATTTCTGTACTAACAATAAATGATGAATCTTATTTTGTAATAAAAATAAATTATTTAAAAATTTTAATTTTAATTTTTGATGCCACTTATTTGTAAATAAAAGTTTTTTACAATTTCAGTGATGATGTGAATAATTAATATTTTGGCTCAATAAATCAAAGTATAATATATATAAAAAAAGAATAAAGCTACAATCAAAAGTTGATGAATGTTAATTTTAAAGAATTTATTAGTTATTCAAAAATTTGTTCAGATAATCATCGGCGATGAATTAGAATCTTTAATATATGGATATTATTCGTTCAAGTATTTACAATATACACAGAATAACTTCTAAATTTAATTTTGAAATATATGTAGAGAAATTTTTAATTATATTAAAGTCAAAAATTATTTTCGAAATATCATTTGCTTAAAAAACAAAAAAATATATGCATTTTTAGATAATTATTATCATTATAGAAATAAGGAAAAAATGCATTGAAAATAAAAATCATCATCTTAACGTATATATCTGCTGTCCAAATTATTTTTTTTAAAAATAAATTGACAATGTCTGCAAGAAATTATTTTAAATCCATCTTAAATACAAAATGCGTGGTTGAGGAACTATATATTATTTAAATAATAAAAATCAATTCTTTATATAACGAAATTGAAAACTATATATATATAATATATGTGCATACCCTATGTTCCTTATTATATCATAGAAAATATAAGCATTACTGTCTTCACTTTTTTAAAAATATTATTCTGGTAAATTTATCACCAATTTATCATACTAATAAAAAACAAAAAGCAATTGCTTTTGCTGCTTTTTTATTTTTAAGCACTTAATATTTAAGGAAACATTTTCGTAAGATTCGTCTTCCTAAACTAAAGCTAGCCGGAAATAAAACATCGAAATTTATATTCTTACATACATTCGCTGATTTTATATAAAATTAGCTGTGTCACTATATCAAAATTAGCTACACATGCACAAATGTTATCATTTATTACAGGCATAACGAACTCAAAAAACCAACGAAATTAGTTAATCACAAATATCATATACATGAATACAGTCTTTGTTGAACCATATATAGCGATCAATGTCATATAAAAGAGCTACCCCCGATTTTTGCTCATCATAATCCTTTTTGTCAAGAAACCTTTTATATATATATGACTATACTGCGATTGCTGCGTTTGAATGTATCATTCATTGTGCGTATGATTTTTGTGATGTAACAATAACCCGGATGTGTTGTTTGACGAGCCTTATGTGATTCTTTTATTGATTTTAACGATACTGCAAGACGCCAATGTAAATATTTGCAAAAGTGATATGTCAATAAACGCTTCTTAGCTTGCTTAGCTGTCTGTGTCTGCATTATTGTTGTTGTTTTTTTCATTGATTATTATAACCATTGATTATATTTTTCATTGATTATTATAAAGTATTGTGACTGTCGTGGGTTACGTAACTGGACCGCAACAAGCACAAATAAAGAACATTCGATGATTAACATACAATGGTTTTCAAAAGTTTTGAGGGCATGTGAGATTCTCATTGTAATACTTCCAAGAAACTAAGTAGGAATAATTAAAAATTTCAAAGAATCCTATCATAAAAAAAAGTTCAGTTTATTCCAAGTAATATCGCATGAGCAACGTGAGATTCTCATTATAATAATTCCAAGAAATGAAGTAGGAATAATTAAAAATGCCAAAGAATTGTAGCATGAAAAGAATTTTAGTTTATTCTAAATAATACCGTATGCTTCATTAAAACTGAAACTTCTCACGTTGTGAAAAAATCAAAAAGAATATTTTTAAATCATATATAATTCTTCGCATGCGATTAAGACATTTCTAAAAATTGTCTAATTTACATTGATTTTCAATAATAAATTAGGAATATTATTTTAGACAAAGTTTCAATTGTCTTGCATTTGTTTTTATATGATATTTACTTATATAATTAGAATATAACTATGGCTAAATCAAACTAGAATTACTTTGTTACAAAATTTGCAAATGAGTTATTAATTTGAGATTGAAAAAGTTATACTGCATAAACAACTGATAGATATTATTTTGTTATCACAAGACGCCATTGAAAGTATTGTAGAATAAGCAGTAAATCAAGATCATGTAGACCAGTAGCATTCACTCATCGAATGAAACGTATTATTATCCAATAAATTAAAGAAAAATTAAAATTATTGGTTTAGTCTTGGGCCAAATCGCAAAAATAGCGCCGTTGGGATTTAGTGACTTTGTGGCGTCGACTAAGTGGAAGTGGCTAAATGTTAGTAACCCGGGTTTCTTGTATTGTTTGCAATTCACTTCACTTACAGTTGTAGCCGTTACTTGGAGGACTTTGGCAAAAGACTTTTTGATACTAAATGTCAATGGCCCCAGTTCTGATTTGAGATTTCACTTAGTCTTTGGAACCGATAATCTTAAATTTTCTTAAATTTTTCTTTTAAGAGCAGAAATGGAAGAATTTTATGGAATAAGTTGATCAGCTATTATGGTTGAGTGGCAAGAATCTAAAACTTCGAATTTCATTTATCAAAAAAACATGGAAAGAAGTCCTTTAAAAATATTGGAGCAGTGTTATATTTCCTGGTGTAAAGCAAATTTAGTATAGCTGTAACTAGTGGTCCCGCGTAATAGTTAGAAATTCCAAAAAGAAAACTTATTTCAAACATGAAACATGGCGGATATGATGGTGTGAGGATACATGGCCATTTAATAGACTTCTTAAATTTGAATTTATTTAAGCTATCATAAATCAATATGAGTATGCTGATATCTTTAACAAAAATTTAACATCTTTAGCCGTAAATCTCGATCTACAGAATTCTTTCAAGTTCTATTAGCTTTACAATACCAAGCATATAGCCTTAAATCGTTTAAAGTTAATTTACAACTGTAAAGAAGTCATTCACCTACCTCCTCGTTTACCAGATATGAATCCAGTGGAGCATATTTTTTCAAGATCTTGAAAGTAGAATTTGAAAACATTTCTTCAAAAACTGCAGCTAAATGTGTAGAAAAGGAAGGATTAAATAAAAATATGGCCTGAAATTATTAAGAAAATTAATCGAATCGATAGCAAAATGATGTAAGAATATTGAACTAAACCGCATTGTATTATAACTAGACTGTAGAATATTTAAAGAAATTGTTCTAAATGATTTTAAAAATGTTATAAAATGTAAAAATTTATCCATCCTAAAATGTTTCAAATAAATAAATTTTAAAAATAAGTAAAATATCTGAATATTTGTATAAATAGATTGTTTATGGCACAAACTTTTTGTGAGGCATTGTATAAATATCCAATTTCTTTAAATACATTAAAAATATAGCATAATAAATAATTAAAAATTTGATACATTATAATTCACTAATTCGTACTTGGCGTATTAACGATACCTTGGCGACAACTTGGCGGTTTTTAAGTGTCGCCAATCTAACAGCTGCAGATTTGCTGAGTTTTGACGCCCTTTGTAGTGCTACGAAAATGCGTATTTGGGATTTGCCAGAAACAGAACAAGATGCAATTTTATTTTTCAGGAGCAAATATTTTACCAAAACAACGAAAATGTCCCAATTCCCATGACACGAAACTTTATTTTGGTAAACGCAAGTTTTGGAAATGCAATTTCAGATTGTTTTATCGTGTAGGACTTTGAAAAACAACTGGTTTGAGGGAAGCAGAATTCCATTTCCGTACAGCTTTGAGATTCATATACTGCTGGTGCGAGGAGTTGATGTCGACTAAATTTTGTGAAAAGCAACTTGATTTATCGGATAAAACTGCTATAGATTGGAAAAATTACATGCGTGAATTATGTGTCTTGGATATGGAGAATAAACCAAAAGAAGGTAGGTGGACCAGATTGCATTGTGGAAATTGATGAAAGTGTTTTGAATTTTGAAAGCGTTTTGATTTTAAATGAAGTGTTTTATATATTTTATTATTTGGAACAAAAATTTTTCGAAAGCGTTTTGATTTTTAAATGAAGTGTTTTATATATTTTATTATGTAAACAAAAATTTTAAGTGTAGATTGGCGCCACTTAAAAACCGCCAAATCTGTAGCTGCGGTTGGCGCGTGTGCTCTTTATTGGCGCAACTGTCGCCTAAGTATCGTTAATACGTAAGTACCCACTAATTTAATAACAATATTAGTATTTGGTTCAATATTTGCACCAATGCAGAACAAATGTGATTAGTCGCATGTTTTTTTTTAAAATCGATTTTTTTTTTTATTCTTATAAACAAAAAAAAAATTGTTTGGATAATTAAAAAAATCGTTCATAAACATGTGTTTATCCAAACATGATTGGCGACTTCAATGTATTATTTTATAATAGCCATTGAAGTACGATAAGTATTATTAAATAATAGCCATTGAAGTAGCCTCATCGATAAACAGCTCCACGTACATAAAAAAAAAAAATCGAAATGTAAACTGGCCCCAGAAGAATTATAAAACTTCATCGTCTGTGTGGGCGTGAGCTTGCTTGAACGAGCAAGAAACGTAATACTGGCAGAGTGCGTTTGGTTTTTGATTAAAGGAGTCGAATTTTTACAGTCCACCGACACCAAACGTGTTTTTTATTTGGCGACCAGAACCAATATTTATTGGCGTTTTCTTGGCGCAATTTTAATATGTAACATGCTTTTACCAATAAATATCATAGCGCTGAAAAATTTACGTAGTTAGGGATCTTGCACTCAGGATAGCACATTATTCACAGCAGATCTTCTAATTAACAGCAAAATGACATCGAACAAAATTATTCAATTCTTCTTTCAACTAATAGCTTGATCTTGTTCCCTGTTTTAATCTTTCATAATAATCTCAAAAATGGTAAAATAAATAAGAAAAATATTTTTTAAAAATCTCGCTAAATTTAAGTTTTTAAAATATACATATGTAGTCTTATAGAAAATGTAAAAAAAAAAAAAAAAAAAAGAACTAAATGTTATTTCACATATCTTTGTTTTCATTAATGTTAGAATGAACGAAAATTTGGAAACAAAGTAAAATTATTTACAGTTGACAATATTTTTTTTTTCTAATGCAGCCGGAAATACAGAGACAGTTAATCTTTATGCCATTAGCAAGGGGCTGCACCGACGTTAGTCATTTAGCACTCACTACCCAGGGGCACGTGCAGCTGGAAGATATGCTACGGATGCGAGTAACACTACAGGCTCGTTCTCACCGAGACGAGAAGCGTTGAAGATTCACGCGGCAGGGGAGAAAATTTTTTCGACCCCTTCACAGCAAAACGTCAGAAATATCATTACGCCTAGTGAAGTTCCGCTTCGAGCTGAAAGTTGGTCAACTCGAAGCGGTGGATGTCAAACCGGTTTCAGGCGAACGTGGTGAGGCTAGTGATTGGTCAAAGCTCCTCACTTAAGCGCCTCACGCCTCGGTGGAACGAGCCTTATCTCCGTAGCGCTCTACGATCCTATTAGGCCGGGGCCTACGGTTTAAAAAGTGGATTCCTAATAGACCTAGATTCCTAATAGTGTACTACAAATATCCATGGTACATAGCGCCAGAGCGCTAGCCATCAGCCTCACAGTTGACAATGTAAATTAGTGTAATTAGTAAATTCATTAGGATAAATACAACCATTATGGAAACGCACATTAACTGATTTATAAATCAATCATGTGATACAATTTTTGAAATGTAAGCTCTTAAAAAATTTTACTTAAATGTGTCATATTTCTTTTTAATTATTAAAAGATTATGCTTCAAACACCCAATTAATACTGTCAAAAACTTAAAAATTGAAATCAATAAGTGAAAATTTTAATTAGTAAATGATCTTAAAATCATTTTAAATCAATAGAACAAACTTGATTTTTATCAAATAAAATATAAATGCATTTCTCAAAGATATAAATCTGATAACTTATGATTATTTGTAGTAAAAATAAGTTATTCGTTGAAGTAATGTATTTAAAAAAAAAAATTTTTATTGTAAAAATAATTTGTTTCTAATATTTCAACCTTCAAAGGTCCTCCACTTATTTTATCACACTTATTTAAATAGCCCTTTAAGACGTGTATGTTGAGCGCAAAAACTTCTGTGTCAAATCAGTGCTTTGAAAAAATATATACATCTGATAATCAATTTAAAGATAAGAAAAAATTCTATCCTTTTCGAGAATATTCTTTTTAATCAATATCTTGAAAAAGTTGTCAACAAAGAACAGAGAGAATTATTTTTACTAAGTAAATATATGAAGATGGTTAAATATTACACAATGAATAAATGTTTAAAAAAATTATATTTCATTTTCATAAGAATATGAAGGTTTCTATTTCAATGTTAAAATCATTTTTTTTCTCTACAACTAATTGCTATATGTTGTTATTCTCAATTAAGTTAAAAAACTACTAATGGAAAAGTGAAATAATATTAATTTTATTGAAAATTTATATTAAAAAATCATCAAAATTGCTTTTATCGTTCGATACATATAATCATTAATTACGCATGAATTTTCATTTCTTGTAATTGATTCATCGGGATTAGTAAATTAAAATAATCATTTAAAAATAATTAAAGTACTAATAATAATCAGCATAATTATAAATTCAATGTTTTAATAAACAGAATTTACAATATCAATCGCATTAATGAATCAAATTCATGTGATTAATTGATGAATTAAACAAAACAATTGCCAAATGCCAAATGCCCTAGTGGCCAGGTGGATAGTGTCTTGGACTTCTACATTAAGTAATCAAGATCAAAAACTGAACCGAATGGTACCGTATGTATACAGTTAATGAATACGATAAACCAGTCGGTCGGAATGTCCTTAAGCCATGTCTTTTAATGTTCATATATCAGATGCCTTTCATAGGGTGTATGATGGCACAATGCAAGTATAGCTGTTGCAGTAGGCCTTCCATAATGAAGCCTGGATAATGCTAAATCTGCGACGTATCTGTCGATAAATGTCTAACGGATAATAGACTAAATACAGATAACGTGGTATATATGTATGCAACATATTAAATCTTTTTACATTTCATAATTTTTATTACATATTATATAACAAAATATTGAAAAACTAAATAGAAAAGAACAGTTTGGATTTTTTAAAAATGTAATAGAAACCAGTTATAAAGTAACGGAAATAAATTTTAATTAAATAATAATTATAATTTATCGTTATGTAAGATAAATTGAACGGCTTGTCATTAAATTGATTAAATTTTAAAGGAGCAGGGAATAGATTAGAAATTTATGCGAAACATTGAACTCGAAACATTATACAAATAAATCAGCAATGCGTAGAATATACACAACTGTAATGTTGTCTAGAGGTAATTTAAAAAAATAATTAAGTAAGTAATTTTAAAAACAAATTAGTAAAAATAATTTTAATTAATAATTAATAATAAATTTAGTAAAAAGGAACATTGAAAATCATGATGTGAGCACGGACACGATGCGATATCAAATATGAATACGAGTCAAATTTGAGTTAAAATAATGCATTACGTGAGAAGTATGAATGGTTGAATAACATGTCGTTTTTTTTATATTCAGTAGTATGAGACACCAAAGAAAACTATCATTGAAATTATGCATTGCCACCATCATATCGTTTTGATTTGGAGAGGAAGATATATTGTTAACCAGTATACTTTCAAGGACATCTATTAATAGAACAATGCGATATTACATACTGTAAGCTAAGTTCATTGTTTCATCAAGATATGTTCAACTACCTTGACAGACGCATTCATCCGGTTTTTTACCAATTAATCATGTTTGGGCGAAGGTCTCTCAAAGATTGGCACAACATAAACCATCGACGATAACAAGTGAAAACTGATAAAAAAATTGATGCCACTGATGAAGAGTTGAAATGATTCAAAATCTGTTCAAATCCGTACCTGGCTATCCAGAAGCCATTTGCCATAATAGGATGTTCATGACATTTATTTCTGTATTTTATACCTAATACTTTTGCATGCATGTATACTAAAATATTTGTAAAATAAATGTCTTCTTAAATGTTTTTCTTTCTTGACATTGGACTTTTTTTCTTTTGCCTGCATTGCAATTTTATTAGGCCGGAAAGATATATAAATCAATTATGGTATTTCAACCAATTATGCATAAAACACATAAACATAAATTATAACCAATTTGCATAAAACACATGTAATTTGAACATAACATAAAAGGCACGGCCATATGATAAACATCAGAGTATAGTCAAAAAGAGAAACTTACTTACTTACTATTTACATAAGTACTTCATAGTAGTGGTTCGGAATCCACTTTAAATCGTAGTTCCCGGTCTAATATGACTGTACAACCTTGGGCTGACAACCCTACGCCGTAAAAAGAAAGCATCTTCTGTCTCGAAATCTGCATTAGGCAGACGGTCTTGGCCCACCATTGGGCTATTGCACCACTGATGATTATGATGATGATAATGAAATCGATTTGCAACAATGTACATCTATCTATCAGGTTGTAAATCAAATGCAAAAATCTTTTCCTATGAAGTGCCACATCATCATCATTGGTGCAACATCCCCATAGTAGGCCAAGACTGTTTGATTACTGGCAGATTTCGAGACGAAGATGTTTTCTTTTACGGGATAGGGCTATCAGCCCAACGCTCTACAGTCATATTAGATCTGGACCTACGGTTTAACTTATTTAACCTGACTTACGGTTATGGTTTGCTTGATTTTTATCTCTAACATGCATTTATCGTTAAAAAGAATATTCCTTTATTGACACGATAAAAGATGCACGCTATTAAAATTCTCAAAGAAAATTATAAAAATACCAAACTTAAGTATATATTTTATTACTTAAATGAATTCATTTGATATTAAAATTTTCTAAATGAAAATCTCAAAGTTTGCAAAACAAATTAATTAATTAATATTCACTCAAAAGAATTTATAAATCTAATGTCTTCGTTCATTTCCATCAGAAAGAAAGGGTGAAAAGTTCACTCGTATTAAATGCTTGTGAAATGTATTTGTATGTGTTTATCGAGGAAAAGACACATATTAAAATTCTCAAACTATTTTTCTACAATAATATAAAATACCAAATTTAATTATGTATTTTATTATTTGAATAATTAATTTAGATAAAATTTTCTAAAAGAAAATCTCGAAGTTTGCAAAACATTTCCATTCAAAAAGAACTTATAAACTCCTAATGTCTTTGTTGATTTGCATCAGAAAAAAAAAAGGGTAAAAGTTTACTCGTGTTAGATGTTTGTGAAAGGTATTTGTTTATTTATTTGGACTTTGCTCCTACAAAATTTGCGTGGAGGATGGGACTTGAAGAAAAACAAAAAGTCAAGACTATCTGAACCTCTTAAAAAGTTGCATTTTGAAAGTAAATAACAAGATAAGAGCGTTCATTTTATTTGCATGAGAATACGTCCCCACCGATAAAAAAACTGAACGCACGATAATTTGCCACTTAACTAACAATAACATCAGGCGATAAGGAGATAAAGTCTTTTTACTGAATCGTTACTAATCAGTAAAAGTAAACATTAGCCAGGTCGAATGTCTCTTAGCACCCTTTTTTAATTCAGCGACCTTCGAAAGTTAAAAAAACGTGACCCATTAAAAGCCTTCATGACAAATATGGACTGGCGAGAGTTTCTTTGCTTAACTTGCACTATACATAATTTTATTCTGGTTTTAGTTAATTATCAAACTTTTTCGTGAGAAAAAAAAAAAACTTGCTGAACCTTAGAAAAATTTATTTTTCTCATTACAATGAGGGTTTTCTCATGAAGTTCTTTTTTTTTTTTATCGTAAAGATGTTTTCGTACGTTTTTAATATTTATAAAAAGTAATTTGATTATTTGAGATAAAATTCATAAAAAAATAATGATATAATTAATTACTTTATTTTCCAATAAATGTATTTCTCATGTCGTGTTTTATGACAGCAAAATTTCTTAGTTTTTGTTTTGTTTCATGGATACTTTTTAATAACATTCAGGCTATAGACCCTTTTTGCCAGCAAAAAAAAAGAAGGCCATGAACCTGTTTTTGACAATGATGATAATAAAATGACAATTAAATGTCAATTAAAAGATGATGACCAAGGAATCTTCTTCTCAGAAAAATATTTTTCTTCTTGTTTCTGAAAGTAATGATTGCAAATGTGTGTTGCTAATCAGTTGGAACCTTCGCCCTTCTCCTTAATTACTTGCTTACCTTGCACCATTAGTCAGATTTAGAAGCTTCAAATAAAGAGATTACGGGTGCGATTCTCATCAGTTTATTATGCCCATTGAAATTCCTGCTGGGAAATGGAATTGTTCTTTGATAGCAAGCTTGGTTGATGTCATCCTGATCGTCCTGGTTTTAATTTTTCTATTTTCCTGCTGGGTAATGATGGATTTACTATATTACTATCATATTAGTGCAAATTATATCCGTTTACCATCCAAAGTTATATTTAAAGACAAATAAAAGAAATTGCCACTAGTTAATCTTTAAACCTTTACACATTTTTATACTTTGAAAATAAAATATAAATTACAATATTTTTCTATGATGCTTTTATTATCATCTAAATTTCAACTCCATTTACTTCCATCTTTTTTTAACATGATTGACCATGACTTTGATGGTCAATCATGTTAAAAAAACTGCAAATACGACAAAGGCCAATATTCCTGACTGTGTCATGTGTTCTTCAGGCACTTTTATGCATTTTACATATTTGACAAGCTGCTCTGAGCTCTCCTTTATGAACTGTTCTCCAGACAAATTTTATAATAAGGCTGGTTTTTATTTAGCCATATCGGCCAGAGGGCTCATGGCCGATATGGCCTCCTCCCCTGACGTAGGAAAAAAAAATTTTTAAACGTGAACATTTCATTTTTTTCCTCCCAATGGGAGGGACATCTTCTGATTTTAAATAACTATATATGCTTTCATAAAACGCATATTTCATCATATTTTTTATTTATGAATGACCACATAAAAATAAATAATTTATGTGGTCTTACAATTTTTTGAAGAAAAAGGTTTTCTTGTGTATCTTTGGTGATTTCAAATAAACAGAAAATTATTGGCTGGATTTTTGAAATTTATTTATGGTAATTAACATTGCTTTACGAACATAGACTTTCAACTGTGTTTTTTTTTTTCGCTCACAACTGAATCACAAAATAAAAATTTTTTATTTTTGATTCAGTGATTTTGTGATTAAAATTTTTTTTCATTTTTATAGAAGCTTTAGTGCCACGCGGACATAAAATTCATTAAATAAGTTCACAAAAGTTCATATAAATCAAATCATTTGTGGGAAAGTTTTTTAAAATTCCGCACAACGACTTTCTGTTGAAACATTCCCAGAATTCCCTTCAGTCATGTTTTGAGATGGAATGCAGTTAGAAATAAAAGAATACTCATGAAATACTTCTCTATCTTAGTAGTAGTTAATCGATTAGTAAAGTCCTTTTAAAAAACACAACTCAAAAATATTTAATTCTTTCAAAAACAATATGTACTCTTAAAATTTTCTATGTATATTATTTTAAACAACTGTAGATTTCACATGACTCTATGTCAATGCCACTGTAGCCACTTTCTTGCAATTTTGAGAGAGTTTGCAGGCTTCTTACCGATTTACATATAAATAAGACATATTGCGCATGCCTGACTCTACCATAAATTGTTTTCCTGGCGTCCCTAACTGTGCTTGGATTCAAAGGGATAGCTATTTAAAAATGGTATCTCATTCTAAACGCGACGTATGGACACATTAAATATAATAAACGAAACTTCGTCTTTATTTTATTAACTCACAATCACATATACATCTTTATCTTTATGTATATTTTTATCGCTCTATCTTATTTTATCTTACGAGGAAAGTTTTTTTTATATTCATGAATTATTTATTGATTAAATTCAATCAGAATGTTTATTGTTAATAGAAATGAATCAAGAATAAGTTTGGTTTTTATTATTAAATTATCCTAACATACATCAAAATGTCTTTCGATCGTTGTTATCACGTTTTAAATAATAAATAAATAAGTTTCTTCTGGAGCCACAGATTATTTAGATATTCATTAAGGATTTGAATCATTTAGTAGATATGAATGCGATGTTTTAAGAAATTCGTTGTTCGATTAGAATGTTAGATTTAGAATATTTATTAATCTTTAAGTTTTAGAGTTTTAATTTTTTTATCTTTCAGATATGTTTAATTACTTATAAAAATGTCAAATTATTATATGCATTCCTATTAGAACTTAACAATATTCTGTAAGTTTTATTATAAATGAAAAAATTTAAGACATTAGAATAGTTGCTTCTCCTATTAAAAATCAAAGATAAAATTGTGGTAAATAATTTTATATAAGCAATAAAACGTATTAATGATCGAGAGCTTCGTTTCTACAAATATTTTATAGAATAAATGGATAGTTAAAAATGAAAATTCTAAATCACTTAAAAATACACTTACAGAAAAGTGAAATGCAAAAATGGTTGAATGTATACATGTATGTTCCAGCATAACTTAAAACTACACAGTCCAGTCACATTAATGTGACCACCACCTACTTTCGACGTCAACGTGAAATAACCAATCACAAAAGGCAGGAGGCAGCACATTGCAGTGGAGTGTATATAAAGGATGTCCTAGGGCATCGGAAAGCATTTCAATCATTGGCGTAATGCCGAAACGTAGCGATTTATCCGACGTCCGAAAAGGCATGATTATTGGCTTTCGGGCCAAGGGTGGAAGCATTTTGGAAAAGGCTAATTTTGTGAACTGTTCGCGTACCGCCGTGATAAAAGAATACTGTGCATGGAAAAATGGCACTATCCAAAATCAGCGGCGTGGCACATGTGGTGCACCACGGACTATAGATGACAGAGGATAACGAAGGCTACGGAGATACGTTCGGGCGAATAGACGTGCAACTGACCGCCCAGATTAACCAAGGGCTACCAAAAGTGTATCCTGAACAACGGTTCAGCGAACGTCGCCGCGCATGGGCCTCTACAGCAGACGCCTGGTTAATGCATTTATGATGACTGCTGTTCATCGGCGACGAAGGCTGGAATTTGCACGCCAGTACCGAAACTGGACGCCCACAGAGTGGCGACAGGTGGCTTTTTCCAATGAATCACGTTTTATGCTCCATCGGACAGATGGACGTTGGCGTATACGGCGTGAAACGTCTGAAAGCAAACACCCTGCAATAATTGCCGGAAGGATCCAAACTGGAGGAGCGAGCATTATGGTTTGACGAATGTTTTTCCTGGCATTCACTGGGTGCACTCATCATTGTGGAAGGCACGATGGATCAGCACAAGTATGCATCTGTCCTTGCGGACCATGTCCACCCATACATGCGAATTATTTTTCCTCGGAATTATGGTATCCACCAGCAGGACAATGCGAGGTGTCATACAGCTCTCAGTGTATGTGCGTGGTTCGAAGAACACCAGGATGAGTTTACCGTACTCCCCGGCCAGCAAACTCACCGGATTTAAACCCAATCGAGAATCTGTGGGACCACCTTGATCAGGGTTGTTCGCGCCATGGATTCTCAACCTCGTAATCTAGCGCAGCTGGCCACGGCACTGGAGTCGGCATGGCTCATCATCCCAGTGAACACCTTCAGAAACCTAATTGACTCTCTTTTTGCACGTCTCGCAGCTGTCCGCTGTGCCAAAGATGGTTATTCTGGCTTTTGACAGGTGGTCACATTAATGTGACTGGATGTGTGAAGTTCGTAACAAAAATAACGAAAATTTTTTTACTCAGCAATTTTTGATTAAATATAAATTTTTTTTTTTTGTATCGCCATCCATTTTACATGCCAACAGACAACATCAGTTACTTAAGTTACAGTAAAAAATTATTTACAAAGTTGATAGTATTTTTTTTTTTTTTTTTTTTGTCAATCAATTTTCAAACTCACCATTATATTCTTCATAATAAATGCTAATTAAAAACAATGAAAAAAAATTATGGGAAATTTTTGGAAAAGAATTATAGTTTTTATTTAGTATATTAGTTGAGGCGAATTATTAAAAACCTAAACCTTTAATTCTGCAGAAATTTTTTTCCTTAATAAAAGTTACCAAACCTTAAAATGTTTTATTTTCTGTAACTTGGCAATGCTTGGTCACATCTGGTAGTAAATAATAAAATTATATCATAAATCCGAAACTTCAATCTTCTCTCTGTTTACATTCCATGGAATAAATGGATATTTTTAATGAATGCATTTTCAATAATATAATACAATTTCATAATTTTTCAACAAAATTCTTTTCTTAAAATAATTAAAACTACGTGGCAAATTAATGTACATTTCAGAATACCTTTACATTTTCAGGATAGAATAATAATATTTTAGTTTACATTAGTAAAGTCTTTTTTCTTCGTCATACACATTTCTATGGACATTGTGATCCTCATACTGAAACAATATAGTGTTCACATTTAATAACAGCACAGTGTGTGAGACTTTATTCATTAATCAACACTTACAGATAATTTACTTTGTTAGAAATATTCCCACAATGTTGAAGCGAGAATGAGTTGTTAACATATAACAATTTTAACTCTGTTTCATCATTAGTCAAAGTATTGAAGCCCTTCAAGCTATTCATGTCAAGACTAATCGATCGTATGCGGTCTGCCCTCTGTCTAGTAAGAACATTTATCCATTACTACCCCAGCATAGTGTAGGGTGAATGTGTGCTCTAATATATTCTATTTTAATAATATTTAAGACTCAAATGCATTAATGGAAAATTAGAGTTTACTTGAAGCACGTTGCATAAATTTGTGATTTCAAAATTAATTTCTGTCCTAAAAAATTTTTAAGTGATATAATTTCTTTACGTGTTTAAATCTTTAATTATGTTGAACATTCCTAACAGACTTTTGGATAAAAAATATAACTATTAATTATTGAAAGCGTAACATTATGAATGATAGCAAGTAGATATGCTAAAAAAAAGTTATCTTTCTGTTAAAAGAACAGTTGAAGGTGGAGCTTGCCTGAGAAAGCATTCTGTTGGCCATGGAAGAAGTGTGACACAATAAGTGAATAAATGTCTATTCTTAATAGCGAAAAGAAAGATAAATTCTTGGCCAAATTGCAGCAAACATTGATTGTTGCTCATATATCAGCCAGAATTATTTCTTTCTGATTAAATCGTATTGGCTTATATACATGGAATCTTGTTATATACACTCCGCTGCCAACGCATCATCGTCATGAAATTATTACGTTGGTGTTATGACACATTTGTTTAGATCAACAGCGATGGCTGAAAGTGGTGTTGTTTGATAAATTTTTATTTACAATTGAAAATTATTCTAGAAACCAGCTAATGTGGAGAGTAAAGGAAACTCCTTATCATCACCAGAATGTTCATGAAACATTGTATTACCAAGGATAATTGGTGTGTACGGGCATTTTGAACAACTATATGTCACCATAACAGTTCATATATTTGACATAGGTACAGTGATTCCTTGGTTACATCCATCTATTAAATAGTGTAGTGATTTAGTTTTCTTTTCATGGCTAGCAAAGCATATCCACACAGGAGATATTAAGAATATGAATCAGTGAAAAGAAAATATATCGAGTGAATTATATGCCTTATATATTCTTCATACAGGAAGAAATCCCATAGAACATCGTATCGGATATATTCTGCAGAAATGTTGCTCAAGGAAAATAAGTCACCATCCCTCAACAGTTTCGCGGAGCCCTTGCATAAGAAACAGTATTTGAGAATGTCATCTTCTTTACTAAGTGAACTTGTTTTTAACAAGAATAAGTTTATCGTTATTATTCAATCTTGTCGAAAATTTTTTTAAAATGGCTTCTTTCTCAATTAGCATCTGCTTCTTTTCTGTTGCAAATTTTATACTTATTTTGCAGAAAATTTTATATTGTTTGTCAGAATATGTAATGAGGCATTATGTGTAATAATGCGATTTTTAATCAACAGCACGTAGAAACAAATGCATATCTTTATCAAGTCATCATTTGTTTTGTTACATTATTACCTTTAAGGAAGAAATTATTTATAAGGAAGAGGCTAACCATAGTTCTAAATGATGCCATCAAATATTCCACACATGAAAATGGTCTGGATAGGAAAATGATATTTATTTAATTTGTCATGACATTTAGTTAATTAATGCAACGCAATATAGCAGTTTTGCATCAACATTCTGTGATATGTAGTTAAAGACAGACAGATGGATAGTAGACGTAGTTAAAGACAGACAAAAAAAAAACTCACATTTTTAAATATAATTTTCGATTATTTAACATTGCGTTAGAGATGTGAATAAATTTTTAATAAAATAATCAAAAGTATGAAATGAAGATTTTTAATGTCTGTTATAATATCTCGATGTATTAATTATTATACATCTATATGTATGATGTATCAATAATAAAACGAATAATATGATGTTCAAACCAAAGCGATAATCGCAAATCGTTAATAGTTTAATTATTAGATAGTTTTTTTTTTATTATTTCCATTCAATATTTACAAAGTCAAAATTGTTTGGTTTATTCATAAATTCTTTCAATAGTTTTTTTAATTAAAAGGATTACCATATATATTAAAAAGTATTTAATAAAACATGTAATTAGAAAAATTTTTTAATTTTGGATGTGATTTTATCATTTTTTATAAAAAAATTCCTTAACTTATCAGATATTTTGGTACGCTAATTTTTTTTTCTTAAGACGAAAATCATTTAATGTTATATTTTTAAGAAACATTTTGTTCATTATTCAATAAAATATACTCAAGAGCCAAAACATTATGACCACCTGTCAATAACGAGTTGGTCCCCCTTTGGCGCGCAACACAGCTTCAACCCGCCTTGGCATGGATTAATACCACCACTTAATACCAGTTAAATACCACTTCCACCTGATCACGTGCCTTCCACGTCATCCTGGCGAGTTCATTGCAAAATGTAGGGGTGGTCATAATGTTTTGGCTCTTGAGTGTATATTGCTATACGTAGAGAATCCACAAAATTTAAAAAATATATATCAATAATTTTACGCCAAACCAGAATGAACAACATTTCCAATGATTATTTTTTTGCACAGAAGCAAAACAGTTTGTTTAATACTTAATTTCCGAGGTTTAAAAAGATAAAAAATGCTCGTGCGCAAGATAACTTCCTCTTCATTTCTCAGATCTAGTAAAATCCAGTTTCACATCGTACCATTTAGTTAAAGAAAGAAAGAAAAAAAAAAAAAAACGTTTTCAACTAAAGCTAAACTAAAATGATTCAGGGCTCAGTGAACTTCAAATTGTTTCTAAAATTGTAATAAATCAACTGAAGCGTTAAAAAAACTATAACTATAATATACATACTGATTTTAATGCAATGATATTTGAACACATATATACATGTGATGCTTAAGTTTACGCAACTGAGTTGTATGATATTACCAAATTGTTAAAAATTATTCATATGAATATGTTAAAAATACAATTCATATAACATATGAATAATTCATGTGTTAAAAATACAATTCATATAACGTATATGTTAAAAATACAATTCATATGGTAAAAATACAATTCATATAACATATGAATAATTCTTATGGTAAAAATATGTATCCATAAACACAATAAAAACCTATAATATTCTTAAATAAAATAATCTTTCTTTCTCATTCCCATTTAAAACAAAAAATTTGTTAATTAAATTTAAAAAATTAAAACAAAATTTCCCATTTAAGAAAAATTGCATTATTCAGTCATTGCCCCAATGTTTGATTATTAAGAGAAATAAAACATATTATAAACTACATATAAATAAGCAATCTGTAATGCCTATACTATATAGTATTTGAAAAAAAATTTACATAGACTATATTCGTGTCTGCAATAAATAGAAACTGATATCATACATTTTGATATCAATGTTTCCATTTGAGTATCAGATATTATTAGAAAAAAAGTATTATTATTGTGCAAACTTCTGAATGAATTATCTGTGATTCATGAAATATTTCAAAATTTTAAAAAAGGAGAAGAAATTATCACTTTCTTTCTGAGCCTCTTTGGGATAGGCGTGGACGAATGAGTGGTTTAAAGTGCTTGTCGAAGCAGATGTTTCAAAATTTATTTTATTTCTTTTTATGCTTCATTTTATCTTGTATTATCACAGTTTAGATCACTAGTTGCCACTTTGGCAACCAGTGATCTAAAATGAAGTGAAACTAAATTGATGGGAAACTGAACTTGGGTAATAATATATGCATTAAATTAAAATTTTTCAATTTTTTTTTTTTAAATACTTCATATATATTTATTATTTATTTTACGTATATATTTTTCTTATATATTTATATATATATATATATATTTCATTATTTTTTTTTTTCCTGCAGGATAAGTTAAGGCATAATTCTAAGGACATTTATATTTATAAAATTTTTAATGATTTGAAAATTATACATTATAGAAATGCTGTTCAACATTATCATGCATTCAATCATTAAATGCATTGTTTGCAAACTTACATGATAACTTTTTTCTTTGGAAAACAAATATGTATTAACGACTTATTTTCATTTTCTTGGATCGACAAGGTATATATATTTTTTTTAGATAACGGTGGTTTGAAGTGCATTTTTTTTAGAATGTTATGAATATTATTCAACTGTTTCAATCTCATAAAATGTCGATTATAACAATAAAAAAATTTTTAATGAATTTTTGGCGGTGTATTTTTACCCAATAATTTATTTAAGGCGCAAAGTATTATATTATGTACAATTACTAGAACAAGATGTTCATAAACAATGAACTGTAATTAAATCACTAAGTTCCTTCTTTTCCGGAAAATTTCTGAAATCACCTGATGAATATTTCTTTGGGTTTGGTTTGGTTTGTCGCTCTACGGTAATTTTTTTGCACCTTTAGGCTAATTTGATCGAGACCTACAGTTTAACATGGATTCCGAACCACTAACAAACATCCATGCCACTGCCAGAATTCGAACTAGAAGCCTGTAGTACCAATGGGCAGAGTGCTAGCCAATTGGCCATTAGGCCGCATCTCTTTAAGTTTTCGAATTGTGAGAGCCGTATTCAAAACATAAAAGCCAAAACCAAACAATCTATGTTAGGATGAACATGATAAATCCGAAGGCTGGATAGTTCTTTCATTTTGGAAAGAGGAGTTGGATGCAACCTCCCAGATGTCTCCCTGGGGGGTATTCATTTTAAATTGCAAGGCGAGGTAGTAGACACCCTGTAGTGTAAACTGATATCTCTTTTGTTCTAATGACATATGAACTAGTGTGATAAGGCAACAAGAAATCTCCTAAAACATAATAATATAAATTATTTTTATAGAGCTTATTTCTACATAAAAAATAAGTGCTAAAACTTGCGAAAATGGATACATTTATGAAAACGTTGGTTTTAAGAAATTTAGGAAATATGAAAAAGTTACAATTAAACACCGCCCAAAAAAAGGAAATTTTAATAAAAACCACTTAGTATACCAAAAAATAAGACTTCATCAGAATATGATGTGTAAATTATTGTAAATAATGTATTTAATATCACTGAGCCAATGTTAAAAATAGGTCTTAAAAATGGCTGCCTTTTATGCAAGTAAATGCTTATAAAAAATTCAAGATAATCACGTTTTATGTATCAGTGCTTGGCATTATTTATCTAATGAAATGCGGTGACGATCCGTTGAGCTAATAGAAGCGAGACAATTACAAACCTATGCAGGTTGATGATTGATTGTGAGCCTTTTCTCTGCTACAATCTCATATCATATCTTATATATACAATGCCATGCCCCAATCTCATATCATATCTCACATATATATAATCTCCAGCCACAATCTCTGAAACTCATAAAAAAGGAATTTCAAAGAACAAAATCTATTTCTAGCAGATAAACGTATAAGAACTTCCAAAAGGCACATCTACAAGTATTTCTATTGGGTTGGGAAGAAAATAAGTTCGGTTTTTACTATGTACTTAAATGGTGATAACCAAAATTACTTTCTTGCCAACCCAATAGAAACTACAGCTTTATGGGCCACAGATTAAAAACTATTTTCATCTAACTACAAGGTGAAACAAAACAGCTACAACAATCCACCTCAGAATTTATTTTCCAGCGGCCATTAGAAAAGAACGAAAAGGATTGCGGGCAGGCATTACGTCCAGCATTGTGTTTACTTCCACACCACGCCACCGAAATAAAAAGTTTAATTGCTACGCACAAATTTCAATTTTTAGTGCAAATTAATGGATATTTGTACTCTTTACTGATAACAATCCATATTTTCTTTGAAAACATCTCTTTCTCACCATATTTTCTTTATTGGACCAATTCCCATCATACTCTTTAAAAAAGACAGAAAAGATAAATCCAGTACATGTGTATGGGATGGGGTTTTTGGATGGCCGCTCTGTTTGATTTGGTCTCGGAGACTGCACCATTTAATCCGTTATATGTAAATTCCTCTATCTGTAAACTATATTTCTGAATGGCTATAGGGCACGACTATCTACAGGAACATCTTAACCCCATCGGGGGTCGCTGATTCGCCAACCTGCCCACTTTGCTCCGACTCTAACGGCATTGCAGACTACCTCCCATCTTGCAGTGCACTTGATGATGTCCACCACGACAGAAGCTACGAGGGTTGGCATATATTTACTGCGGTATGGCGTCGAATGGCTGAGAGGCCATGGACGGACGTTGACTGAACAGAACAGTAAACTTGGGAGGTTTCAAACTGCATTGATGCAGCTATGGCCTTTGTTGCTGATATATTAATAAATATCACATTTTAAACATGGAGCATTTCTGCCATGCATGCATAAGTGATCACACTCAATACTGGATCTGATCACATACATTAAACTCATTACTCTTGATGTTATGTTTTCATTTTGTGTAATTTGAAGATAGGTAACACCTTCTTTCTTTTTGTGCCAAGTTATGAAAAGTTCAGGCACAAAAGCTGAATTCTGAAGAATGTTTGAATAATATCTTTGGAAGATCCCATTAAATTACAACAAATAAAAAAAAAATATTAAAACAATTTTTCTAATGTTTTCTTTATCGTTTAGAAACCAGTGTATATATAATATAATTGAAAAAGAATTCCTAAAGGAAATTTTTATTCAAGAATTCGTTTCAGAAAATCTAAATTACAGATAAATTAAGTATACAGTTACAAAAATTTGAAAATTAAAATTGGTAAAGGATAAAAGGATATGTGATGATTGTACATGAATTGTAAATGACTGGTGAGTAATATAATTTACTTTTTTAGAAAAGTGTTTAATTTTTGATCTGGCATATTTACTTTCATTTTTAATCTATCAATAAATCTAACCAATATGAAAAATTGAACAGCTCAAATTATATCTGGTGTTTCATTTCAGATAAGTACATTACATTATTGTAGTTCAATTTCAGATTTTTTTTTTTATGAATACCATACAAACGGAATTATTGGGCATATCTGTGATAAGCATGAAGTCTTTTCTTTGAATTTATAATCTTATTTATAAATTCCCGGAAAATGTATTTTTCTTATATCGTACAGTTTTTGGTTGTTTGATCAGGGGTAAACAGTAAACATGAATAGTTTCCATGGTTATGTATTTCAGTTAAATAAAGTTAGCAAAAAAACTAATTTAATTTTGTTTCTTTCTAAATATTTTAAATTATAAATACAGAAACAAACAAATCCTTTTTAAGCAATTCAATAAAAAATTATAACATAATAAATCAGTTGTAATTATCATTTTTTTTAAATACAAAATTACATTTCTAAAAAAACCTTTTTTATTATTTAACATTCAGAAAGGTAACTGTCTAAGTATTTGTCAGCTGCATTAGAAAAAAAAAATCCAGAAAGAAATCATTTTAAACCTTTGCAAATTTATTTTGAATTAATTTCAAAGTATAGAGTAAAATTGTAAAACTGAGAATAGTTAATTATTTTCAAGAATATTATCTCTTTTAAATATTTTTTAAAACAACCTTCAAAGCTCTAGTTGGAGCAACTCGTTAACATGTGGTAATATTCACAGCTAATATGTAGAAGAGTTTAAATTCGAATCCACACAGTTGCTTTTAGAAACATAAAGACTCGATAGTAATTGTGATGTTACGTGTGAGGCGCTTCGTATTGAAGATTTGTTTTTAGTTTATGAGCTTAGAATTTTAGATTTTTATGCTCTGCGCCTTCCATGGTGGCTTATTAATAAGAGAACTAAAGAATTTGAATATTCAAGAAGTTATAATTTATTAAAATGAGGTTTTTATTTTTGTTTTAGAATTTTTAAATCAGAATAATCTTTTACGAGGAGCATACATTTTAAAATCCTTTAAAAATAGAGATTGCATAAAATAAAGATTTAACACCAAAACTGCTAGGGTTTTCTACAAATGCTCCAAACAATCATAGTATGAAAGAATTCAGTTTCCTTTCACAAACTTTTAATAATCTTTATGAAAAAATACCCAAAGGTCAACCCGGAAGGCGATGTCATTTTTCATCTCCTGTCGGAGGGCTGTTCGGAGTATTCATCAGTGGAATACACCACTGTTAAACAAAAAAATTATTTTCAGCACAATATTGTCAAACTATTAATATTTGTTTCGCTTTTGCAATTTGCATCGTTGTAAATATAAGCTTTTATGATAAAATTGATCTCATTATTTATGACGTTAATGCAAACGTCATAAGAAAAGAGCGAGTGAATATATTAAATTTAAAAGAATAATAAACCTTCATTTTCTTCTTTTAGTTACAAACAGTAATGATACGTATTAAATAATAATTTTTTAAACTTTTATTCTAGTTAAGATAATATTTTCGAAACCGTTTCAAACTTTCACAAGCACAGGAAACGCCCACCATGTGACTCAAACTTTAACTTCAATATACGTTCATATTTTTGAGTCAAAAATGTGCAGTTATATGAAAAGAATTTGAATGATTTTTTTAATTATTATAGCTAAACCACAGACATAAATGTTTTTACAAAACATCTACTGTTTTAAAGGTTTAAAATACGTAAATGTTTTATTAATTACATCTAAATATACAAATATTTTGGTCAGAAATTCATTTTTTATCACTTCTATCGAATAAGTTGTCAACGTTTTCACCTGAAACAGTTTGTTAAATTTCTTGAATTTGAGACGGCTTACCAAATTTTTTTATGTATCTAAAAAGAAACACATATCTTTATTTGCACATCAAACTTTTCCAATTGACACATTTGAAATATTTGAAAAACTATTTTCAGAAATCAAACATACGTTTGTCATCCGATTATCTGCCCGATGTTTGGCAGAATAACATTTTTAATGAAAACAATTCAAATTTTGATTCAAAAATGTCAATCAAATCTGAGGAAAACACTACAGAAAATATATGTATCTTCTTATTTTCGACGTCTTATCTATATTCTCACACAAGTTGCGACACCTTGTATGACAGATAATCAATTCCTCAAGAGCAATGTCAATACTAAGGGAACCGGCCGGTTCCGCATCCGCCAATAAAGTCACACCAAGAAGTCAGTAGCTTATCATTGATCTTAGACAAACGATTTGACAGCAGGTAGTTAAAATATTGACAAGATCACACAACCCTCTCTAAAAAAGCGTCCTTATCTCGATTTGCGACGTGGACGAGAAACCGATAAAGCTGCTGCACGCAGGTAGAAACCAGATCATTTTGCTCCAAAGAATCCAACGGGAACGTTCCCGTATTACTTACTACTTACTGTCTTGCCTGCTAACTGCCTAGATGGCTTCCATTCCGGTAATCCTATGCTTGTTGTCCTTCATAGCTGTGGGCTTTTGTAAACCATTAGGATGCCCACACACTGAAGACTTGTTTCCATGCTCTTGCAAACGATTTGCTGTGGGTCTGCGTGTGGTGTGTGCCGATTTCAACACCAGCAACCACCTGACGAGGGCCTTCCGAATTTTGAGAGACTACAGAGTGCACACTGTTCTTCTGCATGCCCTGTACATCAACGAGACCCTACCCAATGATCTTTTTGATGGTTTGCAAATAAATGAAATCAAGGTTGAGAAGTCCAAGCTGCGATTTCCTCAACCCGCCTTCACTGGACTGGACTCGTCTCTCTATGTCCTCAACGTGGCTGAAAAATCCCTGATCAAGAGCCAAGAAAGATTCGCCCTCGCCAAGTTATCCAAACTGCACGAGTTATATGTGCAGTCGAATAAGTTGGAAAAGGTAGAAGACAAATGGCTGAATGAGAAAGTACCAAATGTTGAAACTCTTGTGCTAGATTCTAACGATATATCGGAACTTGAAGAACATGCTTTCGCCAACTTGGCGTCTTTGAAGAAAATTTCCTTGTCCGACAATCGCATAAAAATTGTCAAGAGGAGCATGTTTCCAGATCCAGCCCCCTATTTAATCAGGATAGATTTGAGTTTCAATGAAATTCACTCCTTGCCGGAAAATTTCTTCACAAACATAGAAAGTCTGAGAGATATAGTGCTTTCGGGCAATGAATTGAAAACTTTACCAATGAATACTTGGATAGGTGTTTGGAGAAAATTGTCTACTGTTCTGTTGTTTGATAACCCATTGGATTGCGATGAGAAGATTGAATGGATGAAGAAATACCCTAAACCCTACAATTTGGATGGCAACTGTGTTCTCCCTAAAAGTATGTCTGGACGATCCATCAGAACCATTTTCAACACGTAAATTCCGAGCATTACTTCGTCATCATTTTTACATCTGTATCATTTTCTTAGATATATCATATGAGATGAAGTAAAGCAGTATGTAAATACGAGACTTGTGCTTTTATTACATTTTAATGTATATGTTATTTAATGTACAGTTATTTAGTGCCACTGCATGTTTTTATAGTTCTAAAGATCTTGATGTTGACGCGTATGTATTTATTTTTTTAACAATAAATATTTCTATTAAATGAAAAAATCGAATTTTTTTATACTTATGTATTGATGTATATTCATGTGAATACGGAAATTATTAATAGTGACATACATTATTTTAGTTATTAAAATATTAAAAGAAAACATCACTAAAATATTTATAATTCCAATATGTTAATCATATATATATATATATATATATATATACAAAATACAAAAATTTAGAAATATGTATATATAACGATATTTACATATTTATATTATATATAATACATTAATATATTATATATATATAAATTATTGATTTATAACATTCGATAAATATCAATTATTTTGAGGTAAGAAATCATAATTTAATTTATTATAAGTGGACAAAAATTCACTAAACAGAACAATCAACAGAACAACTTTTAACATAACAGAAAAATTTTTAATGGAATTAAAATATTCATTTAAAATATTGAATTCAGAATCTAAAATAAAATTTTTAATTTATATATATATTAAAATAGCTTTATATAATTTTATAATCATTAACTTTAAATTCCTTCCAATTCTTTAATTAAAAGTTTAATAGCGTCAATACTTTGCAAATTATTATAAATATCTTTAAAATTAATGATTTTTTTATCCATTTATATTATTTATATGCTCATTTTAAAATAAATCTGAAAATCAAAAGGCAACAGAGTTTTAGGAAATTAAGTATAATAAATTTTAATTAAAATTACCTTCTAATTCATGTCTGTGTATATTTATGAGGCAGAAATTGATATTTTCCAAAAAGAATGAAATGTAAATGATAAATGTTTAAAAATATATATATATATTGTAAAACTTTCATGGGACAACTCATATTAAAATATTTAGTAAAAAATAATATATATATAGATATAGATATAGATGCATTAACTTTCATTTAGAAAACAACATTATATTACTTAATTCATTTATTAAATTTTAACTGCATTACATTTTATTTGCTGCCACATAAAAAAATTTCAAAATATTAGTTTGTTTTTTTTTTAATCCTCAATACCGCAGATAATTTGTTTAAAAACTTTCTTACAAAAAATTTGAATTAAATTCCTAAAAAATAATATCTTCATTTTTTTTACTTTGTTGTTATCATACTTCTAATGTAATATTAAATATTAACATAATAACATAAGTGAACATATAAGCAAAATGAGTTTAAAGCTAGAAAGTGTTTTTAGATCATATGTAGCATATATTTAATATTTATAAACTTTTTTTGAAACATATCTGATACAGTTTGCCTCATTTTAATGTCAAATGTTTTTATTAATCTATAATGAAAATACATTTATAAAGATTAATTCAAAATATAAAATTGGTAATTAAAAAATTGTTTTAAAATGTTTTTCTCTAATCTTGTTTTCATCGTGATATGCGAGTATCATAGTGGGATATTGATTAAATGCTATATATATTTTGATAAAAATTTGGATTGATCTGGTAAGCTTTGATTAAATACTTAGAACAAATATTGTTAATAATTAAACAATAACAGGAAGCAAAAAGACAATTATCCATTTTGATAATTCTTATAATATTTTGATAATTTTGATTTAACATTTTGATAATTCTTTTTTACTGTTGCTAAATTATTGTTTATTTTATAACTATTAATTTTTATAAACTAATCAATATCAAAATTCTTTCTAAATACAAATAAATAACTCGAAATAATTCTGTTATAACACATAAAAATAAGTTAATTAAACAGAAAAAATATTAATTAATTAATCAAGTAAACAGAAAAAAAGCGTTAATAATTCTTAACAAGTACAATGAGCAACGAATACAATTGAATTAAAAAAATTTTGGTGGAAAATACCATTGAATAGGATTTATAATTATGTAAAATAAATGAAAAATACAGATGAAGAGTAGATAATAACTTAAATTACATTAAAAGTTTAAATCAATTAATCTTTTTAGATTAATTATTTAAAATTTTAAATGAAATAGATTTCATTAAATACAATTAGGAGAAATTCAGAAAAGTATGCAAGGATTTTGATAGTTTGTTTTTATTGCTAATCTGATTGTTATAGCATCACATTTATTCTCTAAGAGTTAGTTTAAAAATCAGCGTAAATAATTTTTTATAGACCTCTATCACACTACTACCGTATAGATACATGATGATACCCTACTATTGATACCGTATAGGTCTCTATTTAGGAGTTATTTATTGAAGATATTTTTCGGTTCTAGCTAGTTTCTTAGAAAAAAAGACCCTCCCACACACACACACATACACTTCAATGACCACGTAAAGCTGTTTTATTTTTAAATTAACTGACAGGTGGTCCGACTACAGAAAATCAAAACTTTTTAGTTTCCATTCGTGGCATTAAAGCGATCGCAAATATATCTATCATTTAAATCTATAACTATATTTTATTTTTCCTATTAATTTCTATTTTTGATAAACGTCCTGATAAAAAATGTTTAGTTGCGGTACATTTTATAAGGGAAAAAAATCAGTGTAAAGTACAAAGAAATCAAGAGGAAACCTTAATCCCAAATACAAAACAGTAATAATGATTAAGAATTATATTTTGTCATTTTGCAAAGAATAATTACAGTGAATAATTATTTATAAATAAAAAAACATTTAGAAAGTAAAATAGAAGTAAGCCTTTATGATAGAATATTTAGGCAAACATGTACGGAGGGGGGGGTCATAAAATAACTTTCCCTGTTTAAGACATCTGCAGCAAAAATTAATAAACAGAATGAAACCAAATTTCATATACAGACTGTGGAAGACATGAGGAGATGCTTTCCGGAAAAAGAAAATACCGATATTGAAGACTTTGGCGCTCCTACATTCAACGCTCCTACATTCAACGCTCCTATATTCCTACGCTCCTTCAAACTACGTACGTGACACGTACGTAGTTTGAAGTTTGCACAATCTAGGTAGATTTTCAAATATCTTAGTGCTTACGTGACAGCAGGTCCTATTTCCTGCATCGTTACTGGAAAGAAATATGCTTATATATGCTTACATAAGCTATCACAATCTTCATCGAATGTTTTAGTTTTTGAAAGCATTAACTGGAGCAATTTGATTCCGCCAAAGGATTCCAGACCGAGTTCTGCTGCGCACTAGCTGCGAACAATTACCATTGCTCAGCTAGTAGAGAATTTTTTTTCCTTCCTCTTACACCAAAGAACTACTATTGTGCATTTGTTTTTAGTAGCCTAATAATTTTCGAAATACAAAAGTAATCAAAAACCAAATTTTAAAAAACATCGACATCATCAAAAAAAAAAAAAAAAAAAAAAAGGAAACATGCAGGCTTTCCAAAAATAATTTTGCCGCTTTGGAGACATCTGCAGTTAAAATTAATGAACAGAATGGAACAAAATTTCATATACAGACTGTGGAAGACATGGAAAGATGACTTCCGAAAAAAAGAAAAACGAAATAGATTGCCGATAGGGAGATTTTGGATCTACTTTCACGCACACGCTTTGAAATTTACACAGTCTAAGTAAATTTTTCAAATTTCCTAATGCGTACGTGACAGCAGATTCTGTTACCTGCACTTTTATTAGTGAGAAAAATCGGCAACAAATCGACTTACAATAAAAAGTATGGCATAAAAACATTATCCATTTTTTTGTCAGACACAAAAATTTCATCAAAATCGGTCAAGCCTTTATAGGAGTGTACAGTAGAATTATATATATAAATATATATCTATTTCAACGACATCTACTATGTCCAATTGTGAATCTAAACCACAAAATTGGTCAAGCCGTTCAATGACAAACACACGTACGGAAGAACCCCATTACAGCGCCACCTACAGGGTCCAATTGTGAATCTAAACCATCCAGGAACCCACACTCAAAAGTTTCATCAAAATCGGTTAAGTCAGTATGTTGAATGAAGTGGTATATGGGGATTTGAAGCAACAAGGACTATAATCCCCTAATCACTATATATATGAACAGTTAGTTTCTCCTTATTTTTAATATGTCACTCTCCACAACCGTGTTAGACCGGGACCTACGATTTAAAGTGGATTCCGAACCACTACAAACACCCATGGCACCGCCGGGGCTCGAACCCGAAACCTGTGGTACCGAGCGCCAGAGCGCTAGCCACTCGGCCATTCAGGCCCCCTCGGTCAAGTCGTTTAGGAGTTCAGTGGAAAACACAAATACAGAACAATTATGTCTACTGCAACGCCACCTACTGGGTCCAATTGTGAATCTAAACCATTCAAGGACCCACTCAAACATATACAAAAAATTTCATCAAAATCAGTTCAGCCGCTTAGAGGACTCACATGTAAAGAAGAATTATATATATAAAAATATTAAAAGATGCATGTTCGATAAAATAATTTTCACTTTAAGTGGTTTTTTCTTATCAACCATCCTTAAAAACTTTCGATATCATAATACTTTACATCGAAATAATATAATAATTAAATAATATAGTAAATTTCAAAATGAAAAATTCCACCACATTGAAAGAAATATGCATTTTAATATAAACAAACCATTAAACTAATTCAATTTTTTAATAAGCGAATCTATTTAACGTCACACGTCAGTCAAGTGCCTCTCTATGTTGATACGAAATCATAAAATATTGATTAACAGATATGGAATAAATGGCAATTCAATATTTTTTCGCACTGATTCATTTCTTGACGTGAGTTATGACGTTCATATTGTTTTCAATATATTATCTATAGTTTACTCATAAAATCAAGAAGATAAAATCTTAGTTCCTTTATTCTTTATCTTAATATTTCGAAGACTACATTAGATAAGATTTTACCTGAACACAATAAATAATAAGCGTTTCCATGGTAATAGGAATCAATCAGTGCAGAATTTTTTTGGGAAATGAAATGGTGTGGATTCTGCTGTTATCTAAGTTTAAACAACAATTATTATCATTTTACTAAATATTACATTTAATTTGTTAATTCTGGACCAGTCGTGAAAGAATGATAAAAGTAATTTTCTAATAATTTTCTTTATGATTGCAAAACAGAAGACGTTGTTTCTTTACAGAGAATTTAAATACTTTATTTCGTTAAATACATCAATATGAAATATATATCAGTTTTGAAACAAATGATGCTTTAAAAATAGAAATAACATTAAAATTACCATATTAATTTATAAAAAAAAGAAACTGCCCGGTTACAAATATTTCTAGTTCCGTTAAATTTTATTAGCATAATTATCGATAAAAGTAAGCAGGAATCAAGAAAAAAAAATCTCTACCGGGAATGTAAAACCTCTCAAAACGATTAGTATTTGTACGTGAATTTATGTGCATGTATTTGTATGTGTATGTAAGTGCATGTACATATGTATGCATATGCATGCGAATGTTCATACACATTATATATATATATACGCATATATGCCCATGCACATACATACACATACACACACACACACACATACATGCCCATGCACATACATACATGCTCATACACATACATACACATACACACACATACATGCCCATACACACACACACACATACATGCCCATGCATACATACACACACACACACATGCCCTGCACACACGCACATGCCCCTGCACACACACACACACATATATATCACTTCTATGAAAAAGTTTTTATCCCGTGTGGCTGGCTATTTGTCGTGCCCTTATTCCTTTGGGGCGAACCCTTTTAGAGGTCAGGGATCGATTTCTTCTGCTCACGGAGCATCTGGGTAAATACAATTTTTACGCCCTTCTCGTAAATATTGCCGCGTGTCTATTTGTTTAGCGCTTTTTTTATATCATTCGAAAACATCCTCTCCGTCCACAATGCAATCTGTTCACCCGCACTTTGCACTTGAATTGAAAAGGATCAAAGAGAGAAGCCACGCATTTCCAAATCCCGGTGATAAACAAATATTCGCAGCCTCGGTAAGATTTCAAACCCGGAAAAGGTCTCTCAACGGTCAAAGCCGCCTTGCATTCAAAGGGCCCTAGATGTTTTCGCACACAAGCCATTCAAATATATATCCATTAAATATTACTATAGCACATGAAATACAAAAAAAAAAAAATTAATAACTTTAAACCACACATTTAAACTATTTTCAAATACATGTCGACACTACAGTTGTGATATAGTCGATGAATAGTTTCATCTATTCATTTCAACTATAAGTTATGTGGTTAGGACTAATAAGTCATGCAGTTTAGATCTTACAGACATAAGACTATAATTAATGTATTATACAGCAATACTTATAGGTTATGGTCTCCTAAAGCGTATTAACCTCAATGGGCTTTATATCCTGTAATTGTTACAACTTTTTCATGAATTATAAAGTGTAATAATTCATTTAACTCAAATCCATATTCTAAGCTCGCAATAAGATACGTCAAACCCGAAAGATCCTCATTGTTTAATAAATTTCTGACATTATAGTTGTTTGATCACCATCACGGTATCTCATTTATTTTGAAAGCATTTGAATAAATTGAGGTAAAGCTGTGTAAATGAATATAATTCTCAAACCCCCAAGTCAAGATAGTTATTTTAATTTAGGGCTAATTACTATAATATTTTTTTTTAACATTTAGATTCCAGTACCAAAATAATAAAGTATTCGACAGAAAACATTGAATGCATTAAATTTCCCTATTCGCCAAAGGATTTAATGCAACAAATAAATAATAACTTGTATTAAACAAATTCAAAACATAAACCTTCGACATTGCCAATAACAAATTCGAAGCACTTAATGCTATGTTATAGCAAAATTTAATACGTAAAAATTCTGGTTCTATTGATTAGAAGGGGAAAAAGTTAGGAAAAGAAGTGGGCAATAGTAATTTTATACCTTTTTTTTTCATTCTGCATTTCATTTTACTTTATTTAAACTTGTTTTTAAAAATTTAGCTTTTAAATGGTTGTGTTGTGTTGCGACTAATCCTCAGTGTCATGCAGTGTGGGATGGACATTCCAAGAGTGATTCACTCATGGATGGAGGGAAAGGGGGCAATTTCTGTTGTGCTGGAACATCCATAGGTAGAAGTCTGATTTGGTTTGCATAAAGCTCTTACAGACACATGTAGGGATTGCAATATCGGACCAAAAGTTCAATACCGGTATTCGGTATTTTTTTTTATCTTAATACCGGTATACCGGTTTTAATACCGGTAGTAGAAATTTTAGAAAAAAGAAAGAAAACACAGGTCTTTTATTTGCCAGGTTTATTAGAGAATGTAAATATCACAAAAAAAAAACCACTCGAAATGGCAAACCATCTAATACTGTCATTTTACTTATAATTTTATCCAAATTATCTTTTTTTTTTTTTTTCAAAAAAAAAATCTAAAAATCCTGATGGTTTGGGCTTAGAAACTGTGCTTAAGTTTGTATCTTCAAAGCAATTAGATTCTTTCCTCTTTAATAAATTTGTGTCATGTTTCGTTTTTAAACGTATGGAGTCCGCTGTACTTCCTCCATTCAATTTGATAAATCTTGAACATTTTTTTTTACATTGTGCCACCATATTATTTTCATCATATAAATAATAAAAATTAAACCGAAGTATTATCAACTGATTTTTTATGTTCTTTAAAGTTATTCTTATTTGTTAGTATGGGGTATTATTTATAAATATATATATATATATATATATAATAAATCTGAAAAATACTTAGAACTCTAAAATAGGATATGCAAATACAATATGAATAACAGGCTCACCAATTTTAAAAAATATCGAAAAATTACACTTTTTCATAACTACAACCTTGTTTTCACAGATAAGAATTCTGAATAATAATTCACAGATAAGAATTCTAATTTTTAGTAAATATCGAAAAACCGGTATTTAAACTTGTGAATACCGGTATTACAAAAATTGTACAAATGGCTCAAAATACCGGTATTCGGTATCCCGGTATATCGGAATTGCAATCCCTAGTGACATGAGACATGGATCAGGGATCTACGGCTTAAAGTGAATTCCGAACCACTTCAAATATCCATGGCATCGCCGGGATTCGAATCCAAAACTTGTGGCACCGAGAGCCAGAGAACTAGACTCGACCATCCAGGCCACTTTTAAATGATTACCATGCAATTTAAAAATGTAGGGAGCTTGATGCTCCCAGATGGATAATAGATCTGTTACATTTAAAAGCTAAGAGATCTCGATTCGAAACTCATTCAAAGAAGTACTTTACAAGTCTGTAAGCCATAAAGTATAATTTAATTCAAGAAGTTACGGAAAAAAAGTGGGACCCTCAGAGCTGCAGCTCATAGAGTGTTCATTCCAAATTGCGATGAAGTATGATTGAGTGTGAAAAGTCATCCGTGGAGCACTGCGGTTAATTCAAAATCTTCTATGAATCTGTCCTTGCAGAGGTAAATGATTTCAAGTTTGGTTCTCTGCATTCGGCAATCACAACATTTAAAAACTATGATCAGGTATAAATGCAATAATTGGATGGGAACTTTTATACTATATTAGGGTACTCCGTAGAAAGATTTCCTTTCTGAGTGGGGCAAAGTACTCGAACCCTACAATTTCTTACTTTTACGCGCCATTGTCTACTTTAGCTCTAATCTAAATGATGTTCTCTCTTGGTAAATATAACGTTCCTTTTATTGATCATAAACTACCGATAGAACTTTTTAAAAGACTATTCCTTGATCACTGAATGGAATGTTCAAGCAATTTGTGTAATTTGAACAAATCCGTTTTATCATTTCAACGAAAAAACTGTTTTAATAGCGTTACACAAAAAAACAATCACTACATCACTATGCCTAGAGCTGAGTTGCCCCTTTTACAGTTTGGGACTGATGTGGGTGAGAAGTCTGATTGTTGCTCTATAGTCATAGGATACCAGGACCTATGGCTTAAAGTGAATTCTGAACCACTACAAACATCCCTGGTACAGCTGATATTCGAATCCGAAAGCTGTGGTACCGAGCTCTAGAGAGCTAGCCACTCGGTCATCAGACCACACAAAAAATTATAATTCAAAGAAAGTTATAGTTGACAAAGAGATCATACCCAAAGCAGGGATCTACAATTATTATTTACACTCAAATTTAAGTGCCAGAGAAAGATTCAATTAAATTATAAATAAAATATTCTTATTTCTCAACAAAATTATGGAAAATAGTTATAAGCTTAAACCTGGCGGTAACAAGAAAAAAATTCGTTTCTTTTTCAGAATTTTTTTCTCTGCCAGTCTGTAACCTGTTTAGTTAAGTGATAGTGGTAGACAAATGATACCTCTATGAACTGATTTAATAAAGGAAAAACAATGCTATTTTATAAATATCTCTTATCTCCTTTCACTAGGTTGATAGCTCGTTGATAACGCCAAGCAGATGCAAAAGAACTGTTTTTCGTTCCACACAGTAAATGCGTATGGTGTACAATTTAATATCCATTTTCAATTCTTATTCAAATGGCGCTTCTAAAATTCCTTTACTTGCTTTCTTTTTTGGCTGTTTCGTGGTCCTGCCCATTTCAAGAAGATCTGTTACCCTGCACTTGCAAACCGGTGATTGCAGGTTTTAATATAGTATGCACCAACTTCAATTCTAGTATTGAACTGAAGAATGCCTTTAGAACCTTGAAGAGAGAAAAAGCTAATGTATTTATTCTTCTTATACAAGGTGTTCACATTGAGAACTCTCTGCCCACAGATCTTTTTAATGATATGAAAATAAATCAAATCACCGTTAAGGAATCCAAACTAAGACTTCCTCGACCTGTTTTCAGTGGACTGGATTCAATTCTCAACGTTCTCAATGTGGCAGATAACTCTTTAGTCATCAACAGCGGGGAGCAATTCATATTGGCAAGACTCAAAGACTTGGATGAATTGTATATTAAGTCGAATCATTTAGAAAAAGTGAGAGACAATATGCTAAATGAAAAAGTTCCTAACGTTAAAACGATCGAGTTGGATAGCAATGATATAAGTGAAATTGAGGATCGTGCTTTCGCAAATCTAATTTCCTTAAAAAAAATATCTTTGGCAGATAATCGAATAAAGGTCATTCGAAGATCTATGTTTCCGAACCCAGCTACACATTTGACAAGAATAGATATAAGGTAAGAATTCTTATTTTATTTCCTTTTTGCTTTTGGTGTTATTTCTTTTTAAATATTTTGTTAGTTTCTAATTTAAATAAATTTCATTTTTATAGAGTTTTAAATCAACATTTAATTATACTAGCACAAATCATTTGAAAAGGAAAATAATGATATTATTCAATAATTAAGCAAAGTCTATATTTTGACGAATTGTAACTTATAATATTAGTAGTTCTGTGAAAGTGAAACTTATTAATTAATCAAATAGTAATAGTTTAACAAACGAGCCAAATTTTGGGTGTTTATGGTTTTTGTATGTTTTTTATTCACAGCCTTTGCCAATCGTTTTTTTAATTCTGCTAACTCTTAGAGTATAAAATGAAATTCATAATACATTGTATATTTTTAAATTAATTATACGAATTACAGTATTTTGAAGATTCTAAATGTAGAATAATTTTTATTTATTCTTTTATTAAGCACTTTTGACATTACTGATTTATTTAATTTCCCCATGATCTACATTTAAATTAAATAATTACCATATTTTTAGTTTCAATGAAATCAGGTCTTTACCAGAAAATATTTTCGAGACAATGCCTGCATTGAAGGAAGTAATACTTTCAGGCAATGAATTAAAAAACTTGCCTGAAAGTACATGGGATCCAGTTTGGGAACATTTGAATCAAGTTCTTCTTTTTGGTAAGTTTTTTAAATTGCTTGACGATTCATTTCATTGTACTTCAAATTTAATCTTCTGCAGCAGTTTTTAAAATCGGAAATTCAGATTTAATCGCAAGGTTTTCATATTTTGATTTAAACTCAATTTTTATGATATTCGAGAGGATAGTTTTAGGAATAAGTGTTTGCCAGCTGCATTAGAACGAAAAAAAGTTTTAGGAATAAATTACTCAATAAGAATTAAAATTGTCATAAAAGAAAAAGTGTGATAATTTCTATTTGTTAATTACAGTGGATATCTAATCGCTTGCAATATTCTAATTTCAATCTGAATAATATATAATGTTTAATTTTACTATGATTTAAGCAACTAATGTGTTGTCGACTTGAAAGAAACTTGCCGATTTACTGAAGAAAATCAATCGTCGTGGTCAATTAATCTTTCTTAAAATAGATAATCATTTGGTTTGAGAATTCAATTAATAATCTATCGAAAATTATTTAAGTAATAAATAAAATTATATTTAACAATTATTTTGTGACAGTTTTATGGGTAATATTTCTCTTGCATATTTTGTTTTTTATGGGATATTGCTACTTAGGAAGATAGCTTTGTTGGCTAAAACAATTCAGACATCATACTATTTCAAAATTACCTTTCCAATTGATAAAGAACAAAAGTATCTTAAGAGAATTGTTTAACTCTCAAAAATATGCAACATTTGTAGAAAATATTATGAAATACTTTTAAAGTTTATACTTCATATTTCATTTAAAAGTTTTTATGAAAATACTTTATTGCTTGTTCCAAAATGTTCAAGCAAAATTTAACAACGAAGAACGATGTCTTCCAGAAATATTGTATCAATTTTGTATTTCATGCGAAATATTATTTTCTACCATATACTAAAGTTAGCATGATTTACAACATGCCAAAAATGGAAATTCATTTTTACGGTTTTTATATAGATATATAAAACGTATATATATAATGTCAATATTAAATGTCTTTTAGTAATTCTAAGCAATGAATACCGTAAATAACTTATGATTAATTGATTATCATTCTGTGCTTTTCTTTCGGGTTAGATTCTTTAATATGGTATATAAGTTTGATATTATATTCTACGAAATGATGTGTTATTATTCATAAACACATATATTCTACTATAACAACATATATGTGTTTATGTGCATAACTTTTTAATATTTATTGCATTTAGTATTTAACTAAGAAATTTTCCTCATGGAATTTCTAATTAATGCGTCGTGACTATTGCCATAATAAAGATTAATTAAAATTTTCAAATTTTATCTATCACAAATTACTTATTTTGCATAAAGCTTCCTTTGTAAAATGAATATTAATAAAAATACTGAAAATAATTTTATTTCTAGATAACCCATTGGAATGTGATGAAAGTATGGATTGGATAAAAGAGCGTCCCAAGCCCTATAACTTTGATGGCTACTGCGTTTCGCCGAAAAGTATGAGCGGGCGATCAGTGAAGGACATTTAAAAAGTGATTAACTTCAGTTATATCATCTTTTACATCAGAATCATTTCCATACGTTTATCACTCTGATTAACATGTATATAGTATATTTAGTTTTTCTTTGTTCTATTTTATTTGTGAATTCTAGTTTCCAGTCAATTTTATTGTTCAGTAAATCCTTATATTTGTTAGTTTCAAAGTAAAAAATAAGCATGCGAGAGCTTTGAGTGTATATTTATTTATTTTATTTTAAAAATAAAGTATTTTAAATTCGTGTAAATCAACAATTTTCTTAAACTTTTTAAACATAACAAATTATTCTATAAATTTCTCGAATGAGGAAATGTTTTGAAATGAATTACAAAAATTTTAGAAATTCAATAATTGCAAGTATTAATAGATTTAAGAAGTCTAATAATAATAATAATAATTTAATGAAAAATTAAATTGGTTCATTATATTTTCAATATACTTTTAAATTTTAATTTCAAATAATCAAGGTATCAAAAATGATTGATTCTTTAAACGTTAATCTGATTTCTGTTTTTATTATTATTTTATAATTTCCTTTAAAACTCAATAAATTATTAAATAATGCTTTTGCAAGGTGTTTTTGAAATAGATAGCTGCTAAATTATTTCTTCTAATTTTCTTATAACTAGCTTTTTTTTTTTTTTTGTTCTCAATTTTCACTTTAACAATATTTATTACATTCTATTTTTTATCCAAAAAATGTCTTGCAATGTAACAGAAAAAGTAAATGAATATAATATTTTAGAAGCATAATTTACTTTACATTTATTGTTATTTGCCAAAGTAAAACATTAATTTATAATTTCGATCATGCCAAATTATTGAAATATAAGAAATGAAGAACGTTCTATCACATAAAAATAATAAGCTAAGAAAATTTATCTATAAAATAGTTTTTAACATATTCAAGCAAAGAAAAATAGTCATTTTAAAATTTGACTAATGGGATATGTTTAAAGCATAAAAATAAAACTAAGACATAATTAATAAATTTTTTAAAATATGGATTAAATCATTTTATCAAGACTTTTAAATCAAAAGACAATAGCATTAATTTCACAGCAATATCTGAACTCTTTTCCTGTTGATAATTATTTACATTTTTTATTGATTTTGTATGATTTATCTGATTTATTGCTGTTTGAGTAATTCATTAATAATTTTTACAAGTAATGCATTTTACAAAGATTTGTTAGGTCAAAGAAATTTTCTAATTTATATTTAATAAGTTATTAAACATAAAAAAAATATTTATGCTATTATTTATAAGCCTATTTTTTAAAACTACACTGTGAAAATTTTGATTTCACATTATTTTTTCTAAAATATCTAACTTAATGATTACCAGATAACCATGAAATATCAGTTGTTTTCAATTGTGAAGGTTTTTTATAAAAAAAGATAAAAATATTTTAAACTGCAATTCTTATGGCGACGTTTACTTGGAAAACATTTTTAACAGCTACTGGTTTTATTCTTATTATCATATAAAAATGACAATAGATGGATGATACGATAAAATTCTATTGCAAAATTCATTGTAGGTTTATCTTATTTATAAGTCGTTCTGATTTGTAAACAAATATTAATTGTTTTATAAAAACAATCCGAATAGATATAGAAAGAAATGCAATATTATATTTCTGCTCAATATTTATCAGTTTTATCAATGCTTCAAAAAGTGTCTAAGAACGTGTTAAGGGAAAAAAAAGGTGAAAATGTATGGAAGTAAAATATTCAATTCGCAAAGCACTTCCGAGTTGACGCCAGAATATCCATAAAAAAAATACTGTATTCGCTTCAAAAACGCACAAATCACCGATAAATGTCGCAGTGTTTGCCTCCAAAATTCACCATTTCGTCTCCTAGCAACGGCCCGCAATCGGGTCCGTTACGATCATGAATCGAATTGATAATTCACCGATATTCTGGGGTGTTGGCATTTATCACACTGCTTTTCGTCACTGAGGCTCCAAATCGACGGGAAAAGGTATCAAAAAATGAAAAAATCCCTTTTCTTAGTGGGCGAAAATAAAAATGCTGCAAGAAGAAAAGCCGGTGAACTTTAAATATTTTTTCCATTTTTATTCAAACACTATTTCGCTGACAACAGAAAAACTTGGAAAGAAACAAAATTTGAATTGCATAACGACACATTGCTTTTTTTTTTATGTGTGTGTGTGGAAAGCTCAATTTGCATCAGTTTTATTTATTACATAATCAAAAGTTATTTGGCAAGGGCGCTTTCGAATTTCTTGATAACTTCCAAAAATAAATAAATAAAAGCTTGGAAATCGAGAAATATTTATGGCACACAACGAGGAGCATCAAATGTAGATTTATCCTTTGATACTGCAACTTATAAATGCAAATGCGTAGCATACATAAAAGTCAGAATTTGTATAAGAAAATTAAAATTGAAAAAATATAAATCGATTTTGCATTTCAATTGAAAAGTACTTTGCGATCAAAACGTCACTAAGATATTTGAAATGTTTTATTTTTTAAAAACTTTTTTGCTGTTTTTATAGAAAAGCAATGAATATCTACTATTTTTGATAATTTTTTTCAAAAGAATCATTTATTGTAAACAAAATTTTTACATTAAAGTACGGCAGAGCAGAAATGCTACATTAAGATTAAACTAAAATACCGCACTATTTTTAAGCTCAAAATCCTTAATAAATTTCATATATATAGACGAAAACTCATTATAATTGCTCACAATTACGATATAATCAAATTTAAATATTTTGCACTGAAGTTGACTGCTACAAAACTATTTTTATTGCCAATGTATAAATATGCCTCAAGAAATGAGCATCCGAATTTTAGTCAACTGATTTCATCTCTAAAAATTTAGAATATTTTGAATCTATGCTGATTTAATGAAAGAATTTTAATGTGATCATTCACTTGTATGATTCTCAGTTTGATTAATTATAATCAAATAATGCTGCCAAATTTCCATCTAAAATCAGCATCTGTAACATTTTGAATAAACTAATTTAACGTTATGTTTTGGTAATTCGTTTATTTAAAAATAAGAAATTTGACGTACTAAAGGGAAATAGGTAATAAGCAAACCTTAAAAATTAATTTAATGCATCATAGATGAATAGAATTACTCGCAGTTTTATTTTTGCTTGAGAATATCGGTTAATGCACGCAATTTTGGAAGATGGTATATTTAACAAAATAATATGGACTTTCTTCAAAAAAGTGAATTTTAAAATTAAAATCATAAAATTTTATTCTCTTCAAATTAAAACAAAGAATTAACGTGCTACTATGTTTATATACGAACATTTATTTCAAAAGTTTTTTCTGTAGTAATTAAGATATTTCTTCCATTAGCTTAAATAAATAAATTAAATTTTAGATTATGGAAAAAAATCATGACAGCTTCGTAACATTTGAATATTTTTATTTAATTATTTATTATTATTACTATTAATTACTATTATTACTTTATCACTTCGCTTATTATTACTATTTTTTTCGCTTATTTTGTTATAAACTTTCAAATTAAAACTAAGAATAAAAACTGGGATTGCATATTAAAAGAAAATAGAAGACTAAATGATTGATATTTTCTAATATGATAAAAATATTGCTTATATATGAAAATCGTTTTTCTTACTTTCGGTAATAATTATGTAAATTTTTACTTTTTTTTTTTTTCATTCACCTTCAAAAAGCTTTTCATTTTTTTAAAAACAAACTTCTTTCAATTTAAAAAGTTACAGAAATATATTTATTTTTAAAATTCGTGCACTTTAAACAACTAATTTTATTTCTTCTAGATACATAAAAAATAAGGAAGATTAAATTGTCCAAATTTATCTTCCGTTATTTGAATAATTCATTTTAAAAATTTATTCCAAACATATTAGATAAAATGATGCAGTCAAATATTTCTACCTCGCGATTATTGCAGTAAATATATTTGAGACATTTTTTTCTGTTAATAAACCGATACAAGATCTTTCAATTTATAAAATGAGATGTAAGTGAATTATTTTTAGTTGTATTGATTTTATTTGGGTTGCATGTTAATGAAAAGAATCAGTTGAAAAATGAAAAAAGCCAGTTCAATTCATTCATACATCTAGCATGAGGGTTATATCTCTCATCTAAGACATTCTGTACATGATTTTAATTTTCCTCCTAAGACATGAAAAATATTTGTAAAAAATTTTTCTTAATAAAGCCGCTTATTTCTTGCAATATCAATTGAGGAAGGTCACAACTGTAGAAAACCCCCGCAGTGTTGACAATTTTGAGTGTGAACAAAGTCTGATTCGTAATTGTTGTATAAACAAGTAATATAAAAACAAATTTTTTAAAGTCAATTACTTTTTTTTTTTTTCACTATATTGTAGAAAGTCCTTTATAAATAATTTTCATTCATTTTTTTAAGTTTATCTGGCGCCATCTATTGGTAGATATATACAACTTAAATCTAAAAACTAAAATTACGTAATTAAATTTAATTACTGAATTAATATTTGAAAAAACTTTATTAACATCCAGTGTCATTCCCCACAAGTTAAAAAAATTTATTTGAACTTCAGTGGATGAATAAAAAGTATTTTATGAATGATTGAAAATTTGAACAACATATATATATAAGGAGAGTGTGAGCTAATAGAAGGAATTTAAAAGATATTTATTTATGCATAAACCGGCATTCACAAGATGCACAATTGAACAATATATATTAAATGAATAAATTAAAATCAGACGATTTTTTATATTATTTCCAATTTGTAGTTACATTATTTTAAAAAAATCGAATAATATATATTAAATGAATAATAAAAATATTTGATAATAAAATAATAATAATTAATAATTAAATGAATAAAAATAATTAATAATTGAATGAATAAAATAATTAATAATCATCAATTAATTAATAATTAGTTATGAGAAAAAAAAAAGAGATTATTAACTAATTATTAATTAATTAATGATGAGCAAATGAGAAGAAAGAGCAGCATGAATATATGAATATTTCTCTCATATAAAACTAAAATCAATTAATTAAATTTAAATAATGAATTATTATTTGAAAACATTGTAACATATTTGTAACATCCAGTGTCATCCACTACAAGTTCAAAATAAAATTAAATATTTGAAAATAAATATTTAATCAATTTTCCAGCAGATTGAACTCAGTCCTAATGCTCACCAGCGGCCCATGAGCCACGAGTTGGGCATACTTCTATCATACTAAAACTATAAGAACATTCTGAATCATAAAGCCGAGTCTAAATAAGTTTGTTTCCTAACAACACTTCTGCCTTTTTTTCCTCCATAATGATATTAAAATTTTCTCTTCCCGGTAATGGCTTTCTCTGCCGCTGGTGAACATTAGGATGGAGGTTCAATCCGCTGGCGCTTTTCAAAACATGAGGAGACTCGGTGGCGTTTATAATGCTCAGCATTTTACCTCGTTAGTCGGACTACTTGGTGGGTGTTTTCCGGGTTTTCTCCCATACGATAAATACGGGGTAGTTCCCCCTGAAAGTCCTTGCGGAAGGCTATACTTTTCCTCGGCGGCACGGAGCCAAGTCAGACTTCTACCTACGGGTGCTCCATCACAACAGAAGCTGTCCCTTTTCCATCCATGATTAGATTACTCATGGGATATCCGTCTTACACTGCAGGACACAGATGATTAGACACAACAATAACATGGTGTCTTATCATGTATATAACATGTGTCAATAACATGTATATCTTAATAATTTTGGTTTGTCATTAATTGATATCTTTGATAAATGTAAGTGCCGTGTTCTGCACTTACGAAATTTCTAAAATAAAATTATGAAATGAAAAAGATACCATTAAATAGGATAAAATTCTTTACCTAAACATTAAATGTATTGATTTGAAAAGAAAAAAATGCAATTTGTGGGATTGATGACTTATAAATAAGTTGAAAAATGTAATTGTTCTCCTTAATATTTCGTAGATTTGTCTATAAATATACACCTAATTTTTATTTTTTTGTACTAATAAATAGTTTGATTCAATTTTCAATAGTTTGCATCCTTTAAAATTAAAATTTTCTGTATTTGAAAATTAAAGTCTTTTAACTTTTAAATCCTGTTTTGTTTTATTGAGGACCAGCTCATCACATGAAATATTTGACACGTGTCTCACAAATATTTATCATAGTTTACTTCAACAAGCACTTCAATATGCCTTTTGAAGGTACTTAATGCTTCCGATAAATTTATTATCTTCTTTTTTATTCAAGGTTATGGATACAAGTGTCTAAATATATGTGCTTATAAGGAAACCTTTTTATTTCATATGAACTTATAACTGATATATTTACGTTTTTTAGTGTGTATTTAATAACAGTTTATTTTAGAAACGAATTGTTTACAGTTGTCTCTCGAGGTAAACATCCGTTGCTAAGAATCTCTTTTGAATCTTTCACTTTGACTGTTTTAGAAATCTCTAATGGTTATATTTACAAACTATAAATTATGTTTCACTTTAACTGTTTTAAAAATCTCCAATGGTTATTTCGCTTTGTTTCACTTTGCCTAAACAAGTTTCCCAAAATAAATTTCAAAATAATTTTATTTGCAATTTAAAAATTTTTTGTAGTTTTATTCCATGATATTCCTAAAAACCGACCGAAATATTTAAATTAGACACTGATTCAAATATTTTAGCAACCATTAATTTTTTAAATATTACTGTCACTCCAAACATTTAATTTACATTTAATATTTTATTAAATTGTAAACCAGTTTAATAATATAAATATTTATTGCCTTAAAAATTTTTCATATTGTTAATGATATCGTAATAGAAGAAACAAACTAATTCTTTCGGAAGCATTAACTTAAATCGGCAGGTAAAATAAAAGATGGTCAAAATTATAAGCTATGGACGAACGGCTTTAGCATATAAAAGGATTGAGAATGGCGTTAAAAAACTGCCAATTTGTCCGATGTTACTAAATTAAAAAATGATGTCGAAATTGAAATGGTTATGAATAACATAATTACAAAAATCAACAGAGGGGCCTGATGGTCAAGTGGCTAGCTCTCTAGTGCTTGGTACCACAAGTTTCGGGTTCGAGTCCTTGCTGTGTCATGGATGTTTGTAGTGGCTGAGAATCCACTTTAAACAGTAGCTCCCGGACTAGTTGAGCGTTGTGAGGGTAGTGTTACTCGCATCCGTAGCATATCTTCAAGCTACACATACCTCCCTTGTAGTGCTAAATGAGTAACAGAGGTGCAGACCTTGCTTATGGTATAAAAATTAACTGTATATCTATAAAGATTAATTTATCGTCAGCTGTATTAGAACAAGAATCAACAGAAATAGTAAAATTTAAATTTTTTTTTTACCGAAACTTTATTGTTTTTTTAAAAGAATGTTGCCAACATTGATGATTTCTTTTAAATCTTCTCATTTTTAATATTTTAAATTTTAACGTTAATTTTTAAAAATCGATATATTTTGCTATGGAGGATTTGTTTTAATATTTTAAACTCAGAAAACCACCACCTACATCTTTAAAGATATATGATCAATATGAAAGTTTTATATTCTTGGATAAGAGTTTAATTAATTAAAATAAAGGAACACGAATCTTCATAAAAACATTAGAATATCTAGATTTGATTTGTCGCTCTACGATCATTTTGGGCTAATTAGATCGGGACCTACAGTTTAACGTGGATTCCGAACCACTAACAAACATCCACGCTACCTCTAGGATTCGAACCTGAAGTTTGTGGTAGCAAAGGCCAGAGAACTATCCAATTGGCCATCAGGTCGTTAGAATACCTAGATGGCATCAGATTGTATTAATAATATTTAGAACATCAAGCTGAAGTAGACTAGAAAATCACAATTGACCTAATTCAACGATAACGTTAATTTTTTTAATTTCCTTTTAAATGCGGATTAAGATCAATACAATTATTTTTGTGTTCTGTCTAAAGGATTTCACTGATACAGTTAGTCTACTTTATCAACCATTACTAACGACCAGTTTTTAGATAGTTTATTATAAAACTATATCTGAGTTCTCTTAGTAGACTATGGTTTTTGCCTCAACCATATTCGTTATTTAATCAATACATATTGCAGATTTAAAAATGAAACATACAATTGAGAAACTTGAAACAGCTTAGTATACACTTATTTTACAGATTTACGTAAGAAAAACCTGAATTTTTTCTATTATTAAAATACTCATTATTGTAGAAAAATTCAGTAGACTGTTAAGCTAATTTTCGTTTTATTTTATAATAAACTTATATGTTTAATCTGGCCGATGAAATTTATAGAATTATGTTAATATGCTATTTTTATCTAAAAGGAAATGTCACAACAGAATAATAGATTTTCATTTTGTATTGATACTATTGATATGTAAAGGTTTAATGTATTTCTTCATAATCTAATAGTCAACCGGAAAACATATTGAATTTCAATTCATCTGTTATTGTTATTGAATGATGGTAATGAAATATTATTTGGATTGCCATATTCGATACATGCAATTTATCTAACAGATACGTCGAAGAGTTCCTCAATTTAACTTATTACCAGTTTACCACAGATTATTAAAAAAGAGATTAAGCAATTTCATCTTTGAAACTTTTTTAATTAATCTATTTAAAGCGCTTTACTCATACATACCCTTGAAATTAGAATTAACTACACATTTTGTATGTAAAATAAAATATAGAATAAATCATAGATTAAAATATATTGTACGATAATAGAGAGTTTTTGCATACCGTATTTTGGACGTTTTTAAATTAATCTATTTAAAGCGCTTTACTCATACATACCCTTGAAATTAGAATTAACTACACATTTTGTATGTAAAATAAAATATAGAATAAATCATAGATTAAAATATATTGTACGATAATAGAGAGTTTTTGCATACCGTATTTTGGACGTCCGTTAGCTTTTTCTCCCTAGCGCGCATGCTCATAGGAAACATTATTACAGTTAAGCATGCGCAATTTCATATGAGCATGCGCGCTAGGGAGAAAAAAGCTAACGGACGTCCAAAATACGGTATGTAAAAACTCTCTAATTCTTGCCTATTATACTTATAGTAATGGTACTATTATATGTATAGAACTATATTTAGATATATCAAAATATAACATTTCATCAGAATTTATGATGAGTTTTCATATTTCAATGAATAATAAGTCAATTCAAGTTTTCCGTTATCTAAAAACAAGTAATTCATAATCAGATCAATAGTATTTTCTCAGGGTAGGCTGGAGCGGTCTGGTAGTAAACGCGTTGGACTTCGGAATTGAGGGTGTACTGTTAGAAACTTGAGTAGAATACTTTTAGTGTATATGATAATGATGGACGAAAAGGAGGGAAGATACAAACTCTCTAGATATCCTCCCGAAATTATTTTTCAAAATTTGCTGTGGTAATATGTAGTTTCAGTGTAACAAATCACATCTGAAGCAGCTGTGTATCTGCCATACATCAGTCATTCTAGTGGCGAATAACCACAGATCAAACGGAAAGCAACTCTTTTATTAATATCAAAAGGTTTGTCAATTAGTGAATACAAATTCTATTGCACAATTTTCATGTAACTGATTTCATAATACTAAAATTTTAATTCTATTTACATAGAAAAATATATCAAAAATCATTTAATATAATTGAAGGCGTTTTTATTATTTATAAAAATACAAGCAATTAAAGTATCGAAATTTTCATTTTCTAATACAAAATTTTGAACTTTGAATTTTAAGAATCATTAGTTTCCTGTATTTAAATATTTTCTTTAAATTTTTAACAGATAAGTGTAAATTATTTTTCAAATAGAAGCATAAAAATATTGCATTAAATTTATTCAAGGAACAGCGTTAATTTCGATTCACACGTTCCAAATCCAGCGATCCGTTCACCCGAGTTCTCAAATAAACTAATAATGTCGCGGAACAATAGAATATAACAGCGAGCGAATACAATGTTCTTAGACGAAAATAAATATCGCTTATCGTCTTATTCTAGGCGACAACAAATCAAGCGAGAATCATACCACGCCTATTCAAGGAGAAATATGTCACAAACTGACCATTTCAGCAGTTCTAGTGTAATAATTAATGGAAGTTCCAGTTGTTAAAGAAGGGTCATTAAAATCACAACAATATGGAAAGAAATCTCGATAGATAAAATATTTGAGTCCCGATACTGAGTTTTGAGTTCCGAGAAGTTTTTTACTTTTTCTGCATGAAGATATTAGCCCTCAAGTAAAAAGATTTATGGATAAATTTCACGGAAATATATATTCTATCGATATGGTTGAGAAATTTTGGAATCTAAACTAGATAGGACTTAATTTAATAAGACTTGTATCCAATTCATAGTATATACTATGAATATAGATAGTATCTTTCAATGTTAATTTATTAAATTATGTAAAACGATTTCGATTATATCATTATTTTATTTTACTTATACAAAAAAATAAATAAATAAATTGATATATTTTTTGATTTTTATGTGTATACTTCATCTTCATTAGCGCAACAGCCTCATGATGGACCATGGCCGTCTGCATATTGGCAGGTTTCGAGATAGGAAATGCTTTTTTTTTTTTGGGATATGGTTGCCAACTGTACGCCCAACGCTCTACAGTCATATTAGACCGAGACCTAGGTTTTAAAGTGGATTCCGAACCACCACAAATATCCATGGCAACTTCAGGACATGACCCGAAATTTGTGGCATCGAGCACCAGATCTGTATACTTTCGCTGTATTTAATTATAAATTAATGGTCTATTTTATATTTTTATTATTTATTTCATTAAATTGAAATTATAAATTATCTGTAGCACATTTCATCTATCATTAATCCATCATCATTCCTACAAACGAAACTCTAATTATAAAATTAATCGGAATATTTAAGACAGTTTGCTTTAATCAACTTGCAAATGAAAAATCTCTTTAAATTAAAACTCTGATGTTTTTCATTCCACACACTGTTTATAGTATTTTACAATATATATATATATTTTTTTTATTTAACATAACATAATAAATATAAAACAATCTAAATTGCTTAAATAACTGAATAAATTATTTAAAGCAAATAATTTTATAATTACACACACACACATACATTTTAAAATTTTGGATATCCCTAGTTTGCCTTAAACGGGGCCTGAATGGTCGAGTGGCTAGCGCTCTGGCACTCGGTACCACAGGTTTCGGGTTCGAGTCCCGGCGGTGCCATGGTTGTTTGTAGGGGTTCGGAATCCACTTTAAAAAGTAGGTCCCGGTTTAATAGGATCGTAGAGCGTTGCGGGGGCATTGTTACTGCGCGTTCGTAGCTTATCTTCAAGTTACATGCGCCCCCTGGGTAATGCAAAGTGAGTACGTCTGTGTAGCACTTGTCTTAAGGCATCCAAGACGTCCATGTCTGTGTTTGCCAGCTGCATTAGAAAGAAAAAAAAGTTTGCCTTAAACAAGATTAATAAAACATAGGAGGCAAATAACCATAAAAAAATTACGGAAGGAGATGTAGGAGATGTAGAATTAGAAAAAATTATTTTACATATTAAATAAAATAAGTTGTTCTTAGTTATATTTCATATGTTAGGAAACAAAGAGAAACCATGATAAACAAAATAATGATATGATAGACGAGTTTATACAGATTTTATGACATCCTTTTCTATTTATTATTGATTTATTTATTTATTTTATTTTCATTTATTTATTTTGAAAATCACAGCACAAAATACTCAAATACGCGATGTATCGAGATGCTACTGAAATGAACGTAATGAAATAGAACAGCACTGCAGAATGTCAGTAGCAATAAATAAAACCCTCTTTTTAATTATGGGTTAAACCCTGGCCATCATTTCTGTTGCTAACCGTTAAGAATTAAAAACTAATTTTTAAAATTAATTTTAGTTAATATTTAGAAATACACATAACAAATAAAACAAAGTTCCAAAATATCACAAAAAAATTATACATAGCATCCTTTGAAATTAATGCATGATATTGCGGGATTTAATAGATGAAATGATCTGAAGGCTAACAGATGACACAGCTTATTAATAACTCTCTTTGTTAAACTGATGTTTTGAAAATTCTTAAAACACTGCAATCCAAACTTTTTTTAAATGATCATACATTTTAATGAATCGAAATACTCCACATTAAATCCTCGAAGCTAATCTAAAATTTTGGAATTCGGTATATATTTGTTTAAAGTTCAATTTTTGCGTAGATGATTCCGTTTTATTAAAGAATTTGCCGCATAGTTTAATTATATATAGTACTTAGGGGAAAAATTCAATAACTTCATGCTAATACAATTTGTTTGAAAGTAAAGTGTTTTCTATTTACTATATAATGATGGTTATTACCGATTTAAATATTAAGTTATCCCAAACTTATTTTATGAAAGTAAATATTATTACGAAATTAATTTGGAGATTTTCACTTTAAACATTAAATAATTTCAATAACACAGCTAAAAAGGATTAATAATAAGATAAATAAAAATAAAATACTTCTTTGTTTATAATAAATGTTTGTGAATTATTTTTGTACAAAATTTCTTCTATTAAAATAGTCATACATTATTCGAATGTCTATAAATGAAACATTTTAGTTTTCTTTAAGCATTTTTTTATACTCATATATACAATGAGTTACTCAAAAATAAACTAAAAATCATTTCTTCAAATCAAAATAGTTTAAAAAATAATTCCCCGTCCTTGTCTCCCCCTCTAAAAAAATCTATAAACAGAAAACGGAATTACTTTCAATAATACTTTTTTACAGATCCATCTAGAAAGATAAACTCTGACAGCAATAAACTGCGGAGAAACAGCTTTTGGTTGCTAGGAGACCATCAATACCCAAATAAAAAATAATCTATAGTCCTGTATATCAGGACTGCTTAAAAGAGCGGGGAAAAAACAGTCGGTAGCACTTATTCCTAGCGCTTCTTGAACAAGAATCAGATAGTTCTGAAGCATGTGCGATATTTGTGACAATCAAATGTCATGGGTGTTAGACAGAGTGTCAGTAGATTGAGTTATATCCTGTTTCGTTTCTACTTCTGTTTACCTTTATTGTGATAAAAATTATTTTTGATAATTCCGCTTTTAACTATAGATCTTGACAAAATGATTACTATTGCAAATTCTAATCAAAAATTTTTTTATAAAATGTCTAGGCATAAAACAATGATTGAAATAAAAACATAAAAACAAGTATGATGGCAGTGACTTTTTATCTGCATTTATCATATTTCTTCTATAAAAAAATTGTCATCAAAATTTAAAAATCAGAATAAATATACATCATTAAAAAAATAGGTATCAAATTTTGAAATACATAACCATGTAAATATTGGTTATATATTATATTTGAACAGAAAGTAATATGGTATTTAGATAGACAGTTTTGAAAGGAAAAAAATTTTTTTGTTGTACCTATTTTATCTATCATTTTTGTTGTACCTATTTTATCTATCATATTTTGTTGTACCTATTTTATATATTCTTTATCATTTTCTATCAGGCAATTTTTTTATTCCATCTTGAAAGAACTTTTTGGCTTTGCAGCAAAAGACTCGTTTAAACAATTTTCGATCTTCTGTTTCCAACTGAAATTTTTGCCATCAAGATGGTATATTTCGCCTAGTTCTAGTCTAGTTCTCAATTTGTTATATACAGTTCGACTCTGCCAGTGCTTTCAAACCTGCATTGTACCAACCACTTCTCTGTTCATCTTCAAGCCTAAAATTTCCTTCTTGGAAATTTTTAAACCAATGTTGAGAGCTTAAATTTCACTTATAGATCCTTATTGTACAGAAGAAAAGTTTGAATTACTTCTACAGCATTTCCATTTAGAATAAAATCAAAAATCATGGTATGGAAAATATTGCCATTCCATGATTTTTGATTCAATTCATTATTTTTTTGGAAAATAAAATTAAAAATATAAGTCTAATGTTGTGTAGAATAAATAACACTGATATTTAAAATAAAAATTAAGGGAATTCGGGCATTTAAACGTACTTTAATTAATAAAAGTGCACTTCAAAAATAACGCCTATGTCATGAAATGGGTTACTTTCGTATAAATTTTATAATCTATGAATGAGTTCAGAAATTAATGGATACTTAAAATTATTCTTAAAATTTTTTTAATTGCGTGTTGTAAAATGATGGTTCAATTAAATTCTAAAAATATAATATTAATCCCCATTTCAGTAAGTTTTTCTACATTTGAGACAGTCGGATACTAAAATACTATTATTTAAATACGTTCTAATATGCAGCGAAAATATTCATATAAAATAATTGTCAGTTTAAAAATAAACTTTAATAAATATCATGCAAATAAGTAAATGTAGTATAAGTAAATAATAAAATAGAAAGTAAAATAAATTGTAATAAAATGAAATCATAAGTAAATGTTAATTATAAATAGTAAAAATTAAAATATAATTCTAATACGGTGTAGGATATAGGGCATGTTAATACGTTTAAAATAACTTCAAAAAAGGAGTTTCAAAATGGAGTTTGGGCATTTATATCAACTTGAAGAGGGAATTTAAGTTAAGATCGCGCATTACTTTCCGTTCAACCTAATATCAAAACATACCCAATAAAATAACATTATATATAAACACAGTGTATGAATGTATGCATACATGCACTTCACATATAAAAAAAGGCACTTATTTTTAAGACTAATAAATGTAGATTAATTGGGATTTTTTAAACTACAAAGAAATTTATAAACTTTTTACGAGACAAAACTTTGGATTATTACAATAAAAAAAAAAAAAATTGATAAAAACCCCTTCATTTAATATAAAAGAAATATTACAAATTATAAAACTAAGTGTGGAATCATGTCAAATTAACCAAATTTCATCTCCGATGATGTGCATTTATTTATTTAAAAACTCGCAGACTTGTTAGAAGTAACGACAGAACATTCTGCAATATTTTGTAACTACCTAATAATAGTTTTTTGTATTTTCTCTTATACAATGAGTAATTATGGAATTGTTTCTCCGAAAATATTCTAGTACGTCCTTAAAAATAGCATATTACACTGAACACATGTTAATTTTTTTTTCTTCTTCTAATGCAGATGGCAAACACTTAGTCTTGGTCTTGGATGCCTTAAGGCAAGCTCTGCACAAACGTTACTCACTTTGCATTACCCAGCGAGCGCGTTAACTTGAAGATAAGCCACGGACGCGAAGTAACAATGCCCCCGCAACGCTCACGATCATTCGACCGGGACCTACGGTTTAAAGTGGATTCCGAACCACTACAAACATCCATGGCACCTCGGGACTCGAACCCGAAACCTCTGGTACCGAGCCCCAGAGCGCTAGCCACTCATCTCATTCAGTCCCTGAACACATGTTAATAAAATCATGAATTCTAAAAACAGCAAGAGCCCTTACATCTTACATATATATATATATATATATATATACATATTCATGTATTTTGGGATTTTAAGAGTGTATATCCTCTGTAGAAGAAATCTCGTATCTAAATAGGGATGGGAATAATAAATCTGTTAACCGGAAAGTTTTTGCGTGGGATAAGGAGGAGGAAAAAGAGCTTCTTGCATAGAGAGTATGCACTAGTTAACTGTTACGTCTGTTAGTTAAAAATTTTCAATGTTGGACAATTCAACTATGGCACAACTTTTGTGATCTTCATGCTGCAACTATTTAAAAAAATATATTAAATTTAATCATCACAACCGCATCGTTAAGATATGATAGATATGTTTTGGCTTTTTAGTTTTGCAATATCAACTCTAACCATAACAACAAACATTTTTGACCTTCAAACAGTAATATTAAAAGAGTCCAAAAACGTTCTTTGACTCAGATAAAAAAAAAGTAAAAAAAAAATTTGTTATCACTTGATCAGAGCTAAAAAAAAAATACGATCCTGTGATTAAAAGGGCTCCAAAAAACTGATTCCGCAGTAATAAATAAATAAATAATAAAAAAAAAAAAAAAAATCTGACGAACTAGGTAAACGTGACTTTCGTCTTTGTGAGAAAAATCTTTGCGCTGACCTTCGTTAAGACCTTGACCGTGTTAATATGAAGCACTAGAGGAGAAAAGTGGGGCCAGAAGTTCATTTTGGCGGTGAGGAACTCGGTTCGTCTCGGTGCTTTCGATATGGGAATGCAGCAAGCGGAAGAAAAGGTTCATCTGGGATATTACAAATAACAGATTACGAAGATTGCATAACTCCTGGGATTTTCCTCGTTCGCTTGAGGAATGTTCATTTATGGAGTTATTAAAAGCAGTTGTTTTTCAATATTTAGCTACAACATATTAAAAACTAATTTTAGAATTGATATTAGAGGCTAATGTTAAGAGATATATTTTAGAATTTCCAATCATTGCTTTAAATAAATGGTTTTTTCAGGTATATCTAATAATATTTGTAAACTGGGCTTTTTTTTTTTTTATCAAAACAAACTATTTTTTAATCGATTGTAGGTATAAAGTAGAGATTTTAAGTTAAAAAAAAATATATATATACTTAGAGAATAATTCAATTTAATAATTTTTAATTGCACGTTTTTCAAATCTCAAAAACTTTAAGGCGTAAATTGTTAATTTTTCTGCTTTACATCATAATTAGAACTAAAAGGAGTGCTCTTCATAATTGTAATTTTCTGTTTTATATTAATATTTGCCGAAGAATTTTATGTATTTCAATATTACAATTTAGGACACATCCAATTTTTAAAAATATTTCATTAATTTTTTTTTATATAAAACGTCGTATTCTGGTTATGAGGAATAATCCTAAATAGCCAGGAATATTTATTTATTTTCTATTAAGAATGAATACTTATCAAATTTTTGTTTAAGTTGATTATTACTTGTAGAGTAATTAATAAAATTTGAGTAATACATATTTTATTCGATTAAAGAAATTTCACAGAATTATTTTGTCTAATCTGACATAATATATTTCAAATAATTGAGCAACTTGATATGCCGATATTTATATCATTTTAAATTTAACTATTTTGAATATATCTATATACTTTGATGAATACTAAGGAAAACATCTGTAATTTCATTTTCTTATGCTTTATATTAGATTTTCTTACGTATTTTGACGTGTTTTTTTTTTTTTTTTTTTTTTTGTATATATTATCTGATTACTTCATTTTTTAGTATTTTAATACGAAAATGATTTTTTTTAATTTTGACATAAGATTTGTGTATATTGGTTATATTATTGCATAAAAAAACGTTGATTGAAAAAAAATCATATTTAAAATTTTAAAAAGTAATTTTTCTTAGTCATTTACAACATTTTTGAATGTTTATATCAACAAAATTTCATTATGGCTATCTTATTGCAGAACTGGAATAAAAAATAAAATAGGAAAATGCTTTTTAAATGCCTTTCAATACAGAGAAGATTCATAATACGAATAAAAAAATTGTTTCAAAATATTCCATTATAACTACATTCACAGCATTCCATAAAACACTTGCGTTTTAGCAATGAAATTAATACTCCTTAAATATGCTAAGGAAACAATGCCTAAGACCCATTGACATATGAATTTAAGAATTGTTTTTTAAAAAAAATCATAAAAGAGTAATCTCAAATATTAAAAATTTAATTTAGATGGTAAAGTGTATTTTTAAAGAAAGTAATTTAACTTTTAAGCTTCAAAAATATTCGCACATCAACTAATCGAAATTTAAAAATTTAAGTAATACATTTTCATTTAAATATATCATTCTAGTAGCTTTGGTACTGTATACTAAACATATAATTTGTTATGGATTTGCAAGAAATATTAGATAAAAATTTTCAAAAATGACATTGAAAAGTTTATTAAATCTTATTTTATTTTTTATGATACTATAAAAAAACTGAAAGAAAGTTATCTATTATATATATTTGAAAAAATTGTAAAATAAATTATTCTAAAGATTTTATAATTCAGAAAGGAAAAGCTATTTTTGAAATATTTATTTGTAACAGCAGAAAACATTTTTATGATACAATTTTCAATATATTTTCTAATTTCGTTTTTTTTTTTTATTCTAGAAAATATTTCAACAAATAATTGATATGTACTATCATATCAATAAATTTCCGTTGAGAAGTATGTTTTCCAGATATAAAAAAAATAACCGTTTTGATATTCAGAAATGTTATAAAACCTTCTTGCAAACAGGAATAGGCTCAAAAGTAACTAGAAACCACGCAGAAAGACATTTACGAATGAATCGATTTTCAGTAAAAATTTATACCTCTATTTTCTTTGAGAAAATGATACGACTTGCGATCGTTTTCTTCATCTTCTTAAAGTGTAAGCAATAGAAACCCACTTTTATTTTGAAAACAGTTGCAAAGTGGATGGATGGAAGAACATTTTTTATTACCTTTCGATATTCGAAGTCGAAAAATATTATTGAAGCCAAACGATATATCTATATTGCTTGTGTACAATAATATATTTAAATTCTTACATTTTATGCTTTGGCTTATAAGCTAGAAATATATATTTAATTTGTAAAGCGAAATTTTATTTCTTACTACACTGGTTTCCATAAATTAAGGGAAAATTATAAATGTAACTCTCTAAGAAGGAACCAATATATCTGATAAATTGCCATATGTTTTTAAATAAAAGTTGCTGAATGAAGCTGTTATTGTCTCCAATGCATTATCGACAAATAACATAAAAACACGCGTGGAAAAGTAAGTCAGTAATGCTATTTCGAAATCATGGAACAACCAAATCCTTATAGTAACTTCAAGGCATTATTTATAGGAACTACTCCGGTAGAAAGCTATTGGATGGCAGAGGTAGCAACATGTTAAACTGCCTGTCCTTCTGGGTATCACATATTTTGACAACAATTTCGAACAAAGTTAGCATATGAAAGATTTTCTGTTGTATGCACGAATAGCTAAAATGTCAACCAACTTACTAAGTAAGTTTTACTTTTCTACGACCACCTGAAGGATAGTATCAATGTCTACTGTACTCAAAAGGCTTCATCAAGTGATTTGCACGTTAAATGACCAGCCATTCCTATGCCGCTCTTCCTGCATCGCAGGGGTATGTGTTTGAAATGGACACAACGAAATTGGACTGCAGATGCTATTTCATGAATGAATCAAGGTTTAGGTTGTAAAGCGATATCCAGTGTTGCTTGGTTTCGACAAAATTCAATTGTTATCACCTATCAAATATCTGTTAAAGACTCATATATAGCTCTAAAAGTATAATCATATAGTACTGCCCTAAATCCTCCTGATCATACCATTCGCATGCTTAATCAAATTTGTAAAAACAATTTATATTGTTTTTAACTGATCTCATTGCCCTTAAAAACGGTATTATCCCAAACTGTTGTGCATGCGGTATATTACGGGCCTTGGTAATCACCCTCTATACTAGAGATACTTTCCCTACAGCTAAAAATAGTCAAAATGAAAAAAAAAAAAAAAAAAAACTATAATAAATTTTAAACATATACGTATATCAAGCTAAAATAATATTAAATTTTAATCCTTATTAATAAGATCATGCAAATATTTATGATTTTAAATGCTTATAAACAAAAAGAAAAACAATTTTCTCAATACAACATCAGATAAATACGTAAATGGACTGAATTATTTATTTGAACATGTAATTTATTAGCACAAAATCTTTTTTTAGATTTGTGAAGATTTTATTCCTTAATAAAATTATGAATTAATTATTAAATATAAAAAATGGTTCATTCAAATGGCAAAAAAATACTTATGCTTTCATTCAAAGAGTACTAAGTTGAATCATGCACATAGTTAAAATTTTGTTTGAATAAAAGGAGTTTAAATACAAAACATCTTCCTTATTTAATGTTGCTAAAACATTTTAGAATCAAATGTTGATATTAAATGTGAGATATTCAAATGACAGCACTTTAGCATTCAGAAATATTTAATTTAGAAGGAATATTTACATATAGTTATAGAATGCTGGCTGAAAGGGAAATATTTGAATATTACAATCAGACTAGTGATTTAAGAAATGGAGTTCGCTCGCAATACGTAAAATAATACAGAGATGTAACAAACCGCATGTGAAATTTTTCATTGGAATTAATTTTGGATGGTTTGGTGTTTTTTTTACGCAATCCTTTAATAATTTTTATATTAGTTGTATGTTATTTTTAACTAAAATTTAGATTTTTAAATGAATTACACATAAAATTTTATTTGTAACTGTTAATTAAAGTGAATAAATAAATACTATTATATCAATAAAATATTTGTTCGTTTTAAATTTATCAACTAAGTAATATTTTTGCATTTTAAATAAAAAATAATTGCATTGTGTATATATATAAAAGCAAATTAAAGAAAATTCATTAATATTTTCTCCTTAATTTTAAAGAACCACAAATTTTTGTAATAAAGTTAATTCTTTAAAATTGTAAAAAATAACTTCATGAATATTTAAAGTAAATGAATTCATTTGTAAATGATGAAGTTTGAATAAAATGTTGTATATTTTTCTTCACGGCCTCACAATAATCTGAATTTTCTTGATTATTTAAAACTGAATGGTTAATCCTATAAAACTGTTAAATATTCTAATCTGATAAAAATAAAAACATGCCAGACTTTCCTGATTATTTGTAACTTTAAGAGGTCACTATTGATTCAAACGTATTGAATTCACAGCTTGAATTTATATCAAAATACTTAATTCTTTAATGAATTCTTTGGTTTCATAACGTTAGGTAAATATGCTTTTGTAAACAAATAAAATGCTAATATTTTTCTGATTTGGGGCATTTAGAAAATATTCATTTGTAAATAATTTATAGTACACAAATTTAATTTTTTATTTTATTATTTCTCGAAGGAAATAGTTTATTTACTTTACATAAAAACAAGGAAAATAATTTCCTGAAGTTTTTTATATATTGAGATTTATTCTCAGTGTTTTGATAATCAAATAAATAAACTGTGAAAAAATAATTATGTTAATACAAATTAATACAAATATTTTTAAAATTTATCTTACTTTTAAAATTATTAGAATCAATAAAATTATTTTAAACAAGAGGATATTATTCAATATATTACTTTTAGTAAGCATTATAAACCTGTATGAATTCTTTAATTGAATAAATAGTTAGTGAGCAAAAATTATATTTGCAATCTGTCTTAAGGTTTCTTGAGAAATTTTTTTCCCAAATTCTGGACACTGACCTTATAATATTCCCTATTTTAAACATTACGTAGATTGAACAACAGAAAGCGTCACATTATACCATCACAATTCACTCCAAATGCCTCTGAGACGGCTAAAGTGTTCGCTTAAAGACTTATTGAAAAGACTTTCCTACCTACAAATGCATTTCGCCCCCTCCCATCTCCCGGCATAGTCACTGAAACTTTCTGATCGATTTTTTTTTTGTAATACGGTTTTTAACACCATTAACTTGAAAACTTTACTCAATCTCAATGATTATAACACACTAGGATTATAGAAAATTATGCAAACAGTGTTAGGATTCTGAATTAAATTATTTTTAAGCTAATCCAAACTAGTTTTTTAAAATATAATTATATCAATAATATTTCCTGAAACACAGGTGGTGGACATACATTTTGTTCTGTCTAAAAATTCACAGAAAACTATTCCATCATACCCACATTTCGACGTCTATAAAAGCAGAGTGATTTAAAAACTGGCAATTAAGGTTACTCATAAATCATTGGATGACACTTCCGAATGCGAAACACCTGTAGTCGACATCCTCTCATTTGCATATTTACATAATTATTCTGAACGAACATCCTTAGATCGAGGTGGGTCACACTTATTGCAATGGCGGAGGAACACAGCTTCCTCTGTCTTTGAGGTCACAGTGAACTTATTACACTTATCGTGGTTGACACAGAAGCACAGTACTCTAATATGCAGATCCTGATGCGAAGGCGTAAGTAAAATTACCAGAAAAGAGGTCGAAATATTTTTTACACAAAGGGTTGTACGGGGCAATTTTTTTCTTTAAAATTAAAAAGAAAAATCGTGACTTTAATACTCAACCGATAGGCAATCTTACTTGGAAACCGTATTAATAGGTCGTACCACATCATTCATAATGAAATTACAATATTAGGTGCAATTATACTACTAATTTAAGGTTATTGTTTGGGTTTAAAATTTCAATCATCAACAAAAAGTATAAGAAAAATCTCGATAGAAGTTACACAACGTGATATGTTATAAAACTTAAAATATATTATTAATTAAAATTCAAATAAGATATCTCCAACAATTGTTGATTTTTAATGACGAATTTCCTGAATTTGATTTTTAGTAAAGCAGTGTTTATTTAATTTTGAAATCATTATATTTAATATTTGCTAATCCATTTCCAATTTTATTTTTCTTTGAATGCATATAATCCTTAAATCAGCACAATTGCATGTCAATAGCAATTTATATCATTCAAATAATTTTATCTTTAAAAGAGCAATTGTTCTTCTTATATAAAAATTCATTACGTTAAAGAACCTTAGGAGAATAAAATGTAATTTTCAGACGCTAATAATGTTATATTAAATGGATTACTTATAAAGCAGCCAATAATTTATAAATGCTATATGAAAAAGGATTACAAAATAATTAAAATTTTATGTAATACTTAAAACGAAAAAAAAAAAAAAAAAAAATTTTGCATTATATTGAAAAGAATAATGAATTTTCTTTCTTTTTTTTTTTTTTTTTTTTTTAGCGAAAATTATAAGAATTTCTATCAAATATTAAATTCTAACATTTTATATCAAATAAATTTATTAGCTTTATTAATATACATTTTTCTAATTTCTTTTAATCATGTGCTAAATTATTGTGGTAAGGATTTATAAAATTTTTACTTTCCCCAATTCTTATAGGTCTCTTATAAAATAAAATAAAAAGTAAAAATTCATAGTTATACACTTCTAATTAAATAAAGAAATAACTATTTAAAAATTTTGTTTTAAAATTTTAGACTTTTTTCAATAAATTTACAATATCTATGAATTGATTTAAATTAATGGAGACATTAAAATTAAACGGTAGAATTAAATTGGTTAATAATCAAATAAAACTATTTCATTTTTAGTAATAAATTAAATTAAATATATCAAAATATAATTTTCTTGAATACTGAATATATATGTTATAAATCCCCTTTTATATTGATTTATTGATACTGTTTCGTTACAAATGTAGATTGTACTAGAAATTATAGATTGAAAATGGGTACTGATATTTCATTTGTTTTATTTAATTTTTTTTTTCAAATAGGAAACACCATTCTCATGATCACCAATACATTCAGCTATTTCTTGAAAAAAAAAAAATAGCTATTATTTAAATCTTCGAAAGTAATTTTCAAAAGAAAAACTTTCTTCTAAACTTTGAAGCACAAAGAGCAGCTAATTTCTCTAAAACTTTTCACTGCAATTTTTTTATTCTTACGAAGAAAACCTGAAAGTGTAAACAGGTTCTGTAAGAAAGTTTTTATTTGAGACAACAAAAGATCTCTCTCAAGCAGCAAAAAACGAGAACAAGGCGCCAGACAGGAACACTTAAAGAAATAATAAAACAAAACAAGCAATCAAAAGAAATCTCAAACTCTTCGAATTTTTCTGATCACAACACACCAAAAGCAAACATCATTTCATGGTGAGGCAGAACGATGTCACCATCCAAAACAACGTGACATTCTCATTAAGATGACTGCTTTTTTGATAACAACAAAACACCTTAATAAAGGGGGTGAGACAGGGATTAGTCAGTATGAAAAAAAAAAAAAAAAGTGGGCTACACCCTCCCTATTAAAAAAAAAACAAAAAACAGCAGGAATTCCTTTCCTCTGGAGAATTCTGAAAAGTCGTCATCTTCTCTCTCACCATCCTTGCTCAAGGTTGGATTGGCAAATCCGACTGGGTCACCACACAGCCGGAGGCGGCTTGCCTGACCCCGACTGAGGGGCCAATGACCGTGATGGTTCGCTTGCGTCTGCCAGTGGGAGGGGGACGCAAGCCGAGATTCAGAGGAATCAACCTGCTTCAGGCGAAGTATAAAAAGCAAGGTCAGGTCAGACTTCCGGATTTGCCAAGACATTTGGATTGTGTGACGCGTGCTCCACACACCTTCGCATCAGCTCGTTGAAGAAGGTACAACACTTCACTTTTAGGTGAGTAGTTATGTGCCACTATTAGAAGCCTATCTCTTTTATTTCGCGTTATTATAAGAAGACTATCTCTTATTTTATTGCAAAACTTTGAAAGAGAGAGACGTGTTTAGATATCTCTTTTAATTCCTAGGTAAACAATAAATAAAAGTAAGTGTGGAATATTCATTGCAAATAAATTTATTAGCTTTAAAAATGTCTAACAATTTTTCTGAAAAATAATTTTTTTTATATATGTGTTAATAAAAGGAAATGAAAGGAGTGGAGAAAATTTCGTGTTTTTGTGAGATAAATTGTTTTTTAAATCCTGGAATATATAAAAAAAAGGAAAATCTCAGTTTTATTCGGAGAATATTGTTCAGTTTAATTTTATGGATTTAAGAATTTTCAAGTTCACGGTTTTATGTTATGTTTCTGAAATACAAAAAAAAAAAAAAAAAAAAAAAAAAAAATGATTTCTTGAAGAAATCTAACTTTTAAAATTTTTACCTTACATATCCAAAAATATATTAATTAAATGTATTATGATGTGCAGGGATGTTTAAAATATATTTTTTTATTTTATTTATTTTCCTTCCCTTAAAAAAAAAAAACTGCTGCAAACTTATATTTCTAGAATATTTAAAAAAAAATATTTAATGATTATATTAAAATATCAATATAAATATTGTGTAGTTTTTATATGAAGATCTATCTGTCTTATATTTGCCTTAGTAACTGTTGAAATTACCATTCTCATTCAAAACATTATTTATTTAATTAATAGTTTATCCATTTTATAACTATCTTAATATTTATATTACAATAAATATTATTTAATTCTTCTTGGTTAAATAAGCAATTTTGCAACATCCATATTGTGTTTTTAATGCTGGCGAACAATTTATGACAGATTTTAATTAAGATAGAAAACTTATTCAACTATGAATTCACATATAACTTATTTTCATTTTGAATCAAGACTCTAAACTTTCAAAATATTAATGGTTTGGAATGATTTAGCCTTCACATCGAAATCATTTGTAGACATTAATAACTATCTCAGTTCGGCTCGTTGCCTTTAGGAGATGATGAGTTCACGTTTGGTTGCTGAGAAACAGGAAATTTTTACTTACTTCTTCACCCCATGGCAATCTTTCAAACTTCTTCCAGCCACACGTGACTATCTTTTGCTTCCGGGAGCACTGAGGCATGGCTGACCTTGACAAACTTCTTGTTTTTCGGTCAATGATTCCAGTGCTGATCTTTTATCAGTCAAAGCTATTGTTGGGCAGTGAAAAATTTTAAATCACAAAATAAACTCATTATAATTTAAAGAATAGTTATATTGTTTTAGTTTAGGACATAGATCTATCTAGTTAAAAGAGTATATTTTTATACCTGAACTACAGTGAAGATGGTAAATTTCTATAATAACTGTCATTACTAGTCTTATCACGACAAGGTCAAAATTCATTCGAAATTTTTAATGTCTTTTAGGTTAAAATCAGTGTTATACAAAAAAAAAATAATAATAATAATAAATAAAAGGCACTGAGTAAACATAACGATTTCCTTTCTTAGCAATATTTCATACTTATCCAAACTCGGTGATTTGATTTTAATTTTTATTGAAATTAAATATGTGCAGTAAAAAATTATTAACTGCTTATATGTATAATCTATGCAGTTTTATCTTGATTAAATGTTTTAGATTCTAAATCAACCTTCGCTAGTTAAACTGTAGCTGCAGTCATTAGGTGTTGCATAACAGAAACTTCTTTGGACATATGCTAATATATGAAAGTCATTATATGTTTTTATTATGAGTTATTTCATTATGTGTTTTTTTATTTAATGTACATATTTTTTAATTATTATTTTCATTCTCTTTCTCTTAATTCTATTCTCTTTTCAGTCACTATTTTTCAAGTCATCATCACTAAATATAATTTTATTCTAATTAATTTTTTTTTATATTTTACTGAATGAAAAATTAATGATGCATTTTAAAATTAAAAAAAATTTTCAATAGCTTAAGGGAAATAAATAATTTTTTTTTTATTTTCAATTCTATAATATAAATATTTCATAAAACATCTCCTTAATTTGAAATTCTGAATATATTACTTGACTTACCGAATAAGCCGTATTAATATTTCTTAATAAATTTATTCAGCTTATTTCCTGGATTTGCATTTAAATACGAAAGAAGAGAATGTTCACTTATGTTTTAATCTATGAATTAATCATTTTCGTACTCAACAGATTTTTTTAAAAAGAAACCACATCTGTAATTTCATGCAATATTTTACGTACATTTAAAATAACTGCTATTCAATAACTGTTTTAGGTATTCCACTGTCTGTCTTACAATTCAACTTGAGTTCTTTTTTTCTTCTTTTATGATTTGAACATAATTTTCGTCCTGGTATATATATATATATATATATATATATTTTACTACTGAAACTTTATATTTAAATATATTTTGCTTATAAACGACTTTTAATTTTGAAACTGTGTAAAATTTGAAACAATATTTCACTCTTCGCATATTTTTTTAACACATGCATTTCCAAGTATAATATTTTTAAGTTATAGTTAAAAAGCATTTATCAACCACAAAACAATTATGATTGTAGTATTTTTAAATCCATATATACCTCTATACTTTAGCATATCTTGCAAATTATCTTAAAAGAAAAACAAGTTGATGGGAAACATTCTTCTAGAAAAAGATACGTTTTAAATAAGGTATGATTTTCAAAAATCTCTGAATAAATATTTAAAAGGGAAGAAAAAAAGCTTATAAAATTTATTCTAGTCTTTTCATCAATAAGTACGATTCTACTTTACTTTGGGCAATCTAAAACTCTGAGCATTTTTTTTTTTCGACTAATGTAATATTTTTCCAAGAAAGCAAAGATAGCATTTCGATTTTGTGCAATATATATAATCAATTTTTAAAAAAATATAAATATATTCCTCAGGCTATCTTGGATATTCTTTCTATCTGTTTAATTTGCAATGATATGATTTCATCTTTTTTAGAATAAATATATTGCAGGATATTATGTGTTTACTTGCCATAGTGATTTATCTTAAAACTTAATTGTTTAAAATATTTAAAAAATATCTTTTGAGAATTCATATACTATGCTTGTAATCAGACGACATAAGTAAAATGTATCATTAATTTTTTTTTTTACAATATAGTTTTTCTATTTTAAAGATTTTAATTAATTACAAAATATTTATTTAAAAAAAAAAATCAGAAATAACATTAGAAATTCCACTTTTTAATGTCAAAATAACATGTTTTTCTTACATCCATTATGTATATATATATATATATTGCAAGTAACATAATTTATTTTCTCTAGATAATTAGGATGTGGAGGCAACTTGGTGTCGGGGGACTTTTTATCCTGGGGTTCCTGCTTTTCTGCAAAACAGTAGAAGGCCAAAACAGACCAGCTAACTTAGGTAAAGTATTAAGCCTTTTACATCTACTTTAAAATTTTTTTAATTTTTATTATACAGAAATGTTTTAACCTTAACTATATTTCATAAAATTAAATAAATTTATTACTTTTTATATTATTTAAAAACATATAAAAAAGAAAAAAAATTTCTCAAACAACTTAAAAATCATTATGCATCAACTGTTATAACTTATCTACTTGATTAGTATGAATCTCAGAAAAAAATGTGAAAGCAATATGTATCACGTTCAATTTTAAATATATTAAAATTTTAGATAAAACGATAAAAAAAGATTGCCCAAAAAACTGAACATTGTTTTTAAATGGTATTCTACAAACTATAGAAAATTTAATCATGTAATTAGGTATTTAAAAATGTGATATTCTTTGGAACGTCAAAGTTATTCATTTGGATTAGTTCCTAAAATAAAAATTAAATAAAGGAAGAGAGATGAATGGATCTTTTAAGACTAAGATTCATTATTGTAAATGATTGTCAAAATATTTTTAAAGTATTTTATTCATTAATATACAATTGTATTGTTTAGGAACAAATTAAATTACATATTTATGAGTAGAATTTAAGCTTTACCATTAGATTATAAATTTGAGATTTCAGTTTTGTAATCATTTTAATAATCAGTAATTAAAAATTTCATGAATAATTTTAATATCCCATTTAATTCATTTTCCTTTATTGTTTTTTTACAGTCTTCTATTATTTAATTATTAACATTTCTAAATAAGATATTGTTCTTTTTAAATCATGAAATAGTTATAAAAATGGAATAACTTTTATTAATTAAAAACATTAATGAAAAATTAACAGATAAAAATTTCTACAAATTATTAATTCAAATGCACGAAATCTGCTCATATGAAAATTCGATAATAAATTGCTAATATTATTTTTGATTATTTATTTTTAGAATTTTGTCCGAATTCAGAATATAGGAAATATTCTACTAATAAAACTTATAACATACATAAATAAATTTCATCCGAATATATGTACTTTAAAGATACAAAATCTAGATTATGAAGCTTTATTTCTTACCTAAAATTCAGAATGTAGAATTTAAATTGAAGAAATAAGTACAAATTATAAAAATATTTCTACTATTTTTATATTTCATTTTAAATACATATGCTTAATAAAATTCATCAGATTTATTTAGATTATTCATTTAAGCAAAAGCGCACTATGAAAAAAATAACAATTCTTAACTGATTTAGAACAGTTTATTTTTAATCGTTTGCGTCAATGTTGAGTTGTAGAGATCCTTCAAATAACATGTAAAGACAAACGATAATAAAAACTTTTATTCCGCAATAAAAATAAGGATTTGCTTTGTAAATTCTTTATGAAATGATATGGTAATTTTAAGACATTTTTTCAATTTAAAAGAGCAATAAATATCCTAAAAATTTATAGCTTAGTCTATTATAGCTATTAAAATAAAATATGTACTTCTATATAAAAATGGAACATTGACTGACAAATTTTATATTATAAAGATTTTAATATTTTTGTAAATCTTCATAAGAATAGAATTTTTTTTTTTTTTTTTTTTGTAATATTGTATAAGTAGTAAAAATAAAAATTAATTTTTTTATATCCAATATTCATTGAGTAATCTTCATGTGAAATTTGGAAAAAAAGGTTTCTGTTGCTTTAAAAAATTCTTTATAAAGAATAATTTTAAAACATAAATAAATGTTATTTTAGCTTATATTTGTTTTAACTTTTATCATATTTAAGAAAAGACTCCATTCTCATAGTTTTTATTTTGTTCTTTAATGTAACTTCTCGTTATTTTTTAAAAAATTGACAGACTCCATATGAAATAAATTGTTTTTTTTTTATGAGACTAAATTAATATTTGCTGAGTTCATTCCTAGTTAGTATATTAAAAAAAATAAATGACAAATAAATTTGTAACTCTTCCAAAATTATATTAAAATGATAAAGTAAATTTTTAAATTAAAAAAAAATATATGAAATGTTAGAAAATAATTAAAATGTTTTAACGCTTACAATTATGTTTTAAATTTTATACAGGGTCATAAACTTAAATGAAAGATATTTTATAATAATTGATTGATTGCTTCGATGATTTAACAATTTGCTACAATACAAAATAAAGAATTAATTAAATGAAAATTACAAAAATAACTATTATTACATATTTCTAGACTTGTCCAAGTTAAAAGTTAATCTACAAATTCTTTATTATCTTTATTTAAAAATTAAAATCATACTTTAAAAAATATTATCCTTTTACAACATTTTTATTTCCTTGTATTAAATGTAATTATACTTCGAATTCTCTTTTTCAATTCTTCCAAATTCTTCTCGGAGCTTAATGGAAACCATTACTTTTCTAGGTGACCTCATCACAATTATCCGATACCAAAACTCAGCATGCAAAGGAATTTCTGGTGACGAAGGTATTTGCCTCAGTGATGCCAACGACTGTGAACGCAGAAAAGGAACTAATATCGGAACATGTGCTCGAGGGCTCAGCACGTGCTGTTTGTGTGAGTAGAACTGGAATTAAATGATCAGATTTCAATATCTAAATGGCAACATTTTTCGAAACAAGTGTTAATTTTAAAATTAGAGCCAAAGGAAGCAGTCGATAGTTAATTTCAGAAATCAAACATTTTAATTTGTTTTGAGGTTACATTAATAGTTAGGAATAATTTTATACATGTAAATGTTCTGCAGGTTATTAATCTTTCAGTAACTGAATATTTACATATTTACATAAAATTTTCTGTTTTAAAACAATGAAAAAGCATTACAAATTTCAACACCATAAGTAATTTAATGTAATTGCTAAAAAATTATTAAATAAAAATTATCTCTCTCTATATATAATTATTTAATAATATTTTTAACAATTACATTAAATTACTATAATACATTATATAAAATCGGATAAGCCTATATACAGGTTACCCATAAAAGAATTTATATAAGAACAAAACTACATTAAATTTAAATAAATTACATAGAATTAGAATTGTTAATACTAGAAACAACACTAGAATTAGAATTACTTAACATTCAGAATTTTAATGTAAAAACAAAGCGTATAGCAGCGATCTTAAAAAATAAAAAATTATCGACTTCAAGAAGATTCCCTTTTCTTGAAAAATTACGTTTTTATTTTGATTAAAATTATCTTTGCGTTCCTCAAATAATCTTTTTAAACAATGTTACGTCATTTGTTAATTAATTATTTAATTATTAGCATGTGAATGAAATTTAAATAAAAATAATGTTTTTCATACATCAAACTGTAGCGATATCCGCCATTAGAAAATAAATATAATGTATAAAAAAGCTCGTAAAGAAATTAAAAATATTATGTATAATAAAGCATGCTTTAATACTATTTATTCTTCCACTGCATTATTTACAAATCATTAAACTTTTACGTTCGATCCTTAAACATTTTTTTAATATTTATACGCCCCCTTGAATGGTGCATTATAAAGGCTCTCAAAACGGTAGTTCCAATTGCATAAAGCAATTTCCTCGAACTTAATGCTTCATCATTTGTTGCTTTTGTGTAAATAGAACCAAACTCTTTAAACTGTGTGCAAGCGCTTATTATTCTTATATCCGAAAAGGAAACCGCTTCAGGTGAATTACCGCTGAGCGAACATTTTTATGGATTATTAATGAGCTCGCTCTCGGAATAACAAATAAATTGTTCTTATTTCCACTCTTCCGTGGAATAATAATGTTCTGCAAAAAATGGCGAGTAATGCTCTTCCGTGAACAAAAGTAATAATCGATTGTTTTCTTTTTAATTCTAGTTTATTTTTTTAAAGTATTGTAGAAGTGTCACGAAAATATGCATCCTTTTAACTGGAACAAGAAAATTAAATATTTAAGTTATTATGAAGTGATGCCGTCATTATGAATTTGCTAAATGTAGGGATTTCTAAACAATTTTTAATTTACTAATTAGTTAATCTATCTCTTCAAAAAATGCAGTTATAAGAATTTTGTGATTTTAAAGATTTCTTTTTGTGTATCATTTATTTACCAAGCCTCGTTATAAAATTCCTCATTACAAAAAGAATATTTATTTGGGTTTAAATAGAAAAATCTTATAACATTCGTTGCCTCAAGTATTGCAACCCAACCACACTTACAATTCAGCTCCAAAACCTACATGCTACATTACTCAAAATTTATTTTCTATTTTAAAAGCAATATTTTTGAAATTGTAAAGACATTAAGATTAATCTGTTTAGCTTGATCAGAAAGCGTGATTTTTTATTATTCTAGATATAAAATTTGCTGAATACGTTTTTATACACTCGTAGTATAATTTTAAATTTATTTTTCTACTTATTTAATTGTGCCAATGATCAGTTTTTAATAATTATTTTGCCTTTTCAGCCAAGTTCACGTGTGGCGATATCACCAGCAACAATGAGACAGTTTTCGTCAACAGGAACTATCAATCGAAAATGGCACCGATACATGCCAGGTGACTATCGAGAGCCGGATAACGTGTGCCAGTTGAGACTGGACATGCAAGAGTTCTTCTTGTCCGAACCAGACGATATGGGACTCTGCACCACTGATTCCTTCATGGTGAGGACCACAGTTGGAGAGAGGTTGCCCATTTTGTGCGGAGAGAATAAAGGCCAGCATTGTAAGTCTAGCCTTCCATCAATAGTTGCTAAAAAATTTCATATTGCCTCTTGATAATTATATTCATTGCATCCATTTATTGTATACAGATGACCATTTGCTGTTAATTGAATATTTTTCTCTTTCCTTCTATTTGTGGAATTATATTGACTTGCAAGTTATATTTTATGAATTAAAAGCATTTTAAGATCTAAATCTGACGAACAAATACTGGTAATGTGTTCATGCAATAAATAATTGCTAATATGCAAGTAATTTGGAAATTTCATAGTATGGACATAGTATTTCATATACCAACTTTTCATGACACAAAACGGATGCAAAGCAAATTTCCTGTTTAATTTTAAAGAAAAATATCCTTAACAAAATAAATGTAGGCGATATCAAAGGCCTTGTTGAAGTGTCATATATATTAAAAAATCTTTAACAAGTTCAGATTCATAATAAAAACAAGTCATATTAATAATATTTTTAAACAAGTTCTTCTTTAATGCCTGATATTTAAAAATTATCAGGATCAAATCTTTTTAACAAGTTCATATTCATAATAAAAGCAAGTCATATTAACGGATATTTTTAAACAAGTTGTCCTTTGATGTCCTGATATTTAAAAAATAATAATGCTGAATAAATATTATTTTAATATTTTTAATATTATTTTAATATTTTATGTTTGTAAGCTAAAGTCCACTGCACATTTAGAATCAAATACATGAAATACAAAGTTTTAAAAAGGAAAAAATGAAAACAATAATATATAACCTATTTTTGGACCATTTTAAAAGGTAATGCTGAATATAAACAATTAAAAACTAGTTCATAATTAAAAAATTATTTGTTTGACTAGATGTTTAAAATCTAAGAGTTTTTTGTTAATAATGCGTATTTTCTTCTTCGCATGCAGTATACGTCGACATGGGACGAGGCTCAGGAAATCCAGTCGTTCTCAGTGTCGTAAGCAATGGCGATAAAATGTCAAGGAGATGGAAAATCAAAATTTCTATGATCGAGTGTGGCAGTCTCAATATGGGTTAGTAATTTTTTTATGTATATACTGCAACTTTTGTTCATCATGTGTTTTATTTCACTTAAAACTAAACAATATTTTTGTTATAATCTTTTTCAAGCAGATTAAAATCAATTAATTTCCACGTAGATGATTTACAAGAACGTGCACATAGCAATATCTTATTTTAAGATTTATATACATATAACTGTAAAAAAAATTAAGTATTATAAAATTGCAAAAAATCTATTTTCATATAAATAATACAAACTAAATCAATGGCTCAATAGATTATTCTAATCTAATAATTTCCTTTGAAATTAATTATTTCTTATTCTATGAACCGATTTCAATAAATCAGATTAATAAAAAATTCATCGGATATTTTTGATTAACATTTTATCAAAAAGTCTTTACACAACATGTATAAAGCCTACCAATAATATAAACTTACCAAGTATATATATTTACCAGTAACCACAAGTATAAAACTTACCAGTAACTACAAATTATAAAATCTACCAGTAATATACCTACCAAACCACAAGTATAAAACCTACCTATAATATAAACCTATCAATAACCACAAATATAAAACCTACAAATAGTATAAACCTACCAATAACCACAAATATAAAAACTACCAACCACAAGTATAAAACCTACCGATAATATAAACCTACCAAGTATATACCTACCAATAACCACATGTAAAACCTTCCAAGTTTTAAAAAATGTTGAAATTGAAAAAAAAAAAGTGCTTTGATCATCACAGCAAATCCAAAAAATTGAATATCTATCATTGTTAAAATTCAACTTCCATGTATGAAAAAGGAACTTATTGGGAAATGCTTTTTCTTTTTTGAGTACTTATCAAAGTCTTTTCAATTTATGCTCTTGCCCACTTGCTTTCCATTAACAATCCATCATTCCTTTTCCTACCACAGCCCCTGCAGGATGCCCCAGTACTTCAGGAATCCCAGCGACGTGGTGAGAAGCAACTACGGACCCCGCGCGCGGAGAATCAGGTTCGATACCTCAGCAACCTCCGGTAGCACTTCCTGCGTGAGG